>JAAXYW010001038.1:0-25982 GCA_036851895.1 Orthonychiurus folsomi
CTATTTTTTCAAATTCAAAAGAACAGGATTCAAGGTCGTCATTTTAAAATTGCCCTTTCTTTTAATTCCAGGCATTTCCGTGCATCTCAACTGGCGAGCGAGGTACGTGGATTTATAATACACAATTTTTTTGGCTGAATTTGGATTTTAAAATTGACATAATATTTCAAGTGAAATTTTGATTTACGTTATTGAGGTTTTCCGAAGGAGCAAGCTGCGAATGTAGCCATTTTGACTGTACAAAAATTCTTGGAGAAGAATTACTGCAAAGTAAGCTACCACTACCACATATCCGCCAGCCACTCGGACTGCTTTGGTTTGGTGCATTCAATTTTGTTGTTCGTTTCCAGGTTTCAAAAATCATTCTATGCACGTATCTCATGGAGGATTACAAGATTTATGAGAGATTAATGCCGGAATATTTTCCCATTCATCTGTGCCAGGAAAAGTAAACAAACAATTGATACGATTTTCTATTCATGATTTCTAAGTTTTTATGACATTTGGATATTTGTATTTATATGGAGTTTGAAAGCGTATTAGAAAACATGTTTGTAGGGAACGTAATAAATTCAATGCTTCATTAAAGCTGGAGGAATTACTGGTACTTGCACTTGCCTTTTGCCAGCAGACATTGCATTTGTGTACCTAAATAAATAGTTGCTTTCTAAGTTGGGTACAAAAAGACTGACGCAATCACAGTGAGATTTTCTAAATTATTTTATATATATATATTATATGTATTATTATTTATTTATTCCATTCGTTATACAAAAACTCTTATAAAAATAATTCGATGGAATATTCTTCGGAGCCGAAAGGCGATGTCATACTCCAAACCTTGGTTCACCAGTTTGATGAACATACATACCTTCTATCTGTTCAGGCAATCGGAAGACATCGTGATTACAAAATTTGAGAAAAAATGTACTTTCGACATAGATGAAAATATAAAACCGTTGTTTTCATTTAACCTTACAAGAGATTTAAGCTGCCTCCCACCGACAAAAACGATTTGAACGTAATTTGCCGCCTGGAAATGTACACACATTAATTAAGTTTTTTAAATTTAGTACAACTCAAGCGACCTCGGCCCTCATGAGCCATTCAATTGTCTTTGATGCGAATTAAGCATACACCATTAATACTGACATTCTGAATTTTTGAAAGCCCTCCCACACATAATCCAGATCCAAAATTGGAATGTGCCCAGCCTCCCGTCCCCTGCGCAGTACCACATACTGGCACTGCAATTCCTCTGATAACCACCCGTGAGATTACCCGTCCATGTCATACACCAACCAAGATAAGAATGAGATTAAGTTAAATGAATAATCGATGGACATGACACTACTGATTACTAGCACGAGAACAGTACCAAATTTGTTACAACACCTCATTCCCCCGTCATAATCGCAATCAGTTATGATTCTGTTTCTCCAGCTGAGCCATGGAATAACCAAGTTTTTTATTAGTTTTCAAATTACTCATCCATCACAATAAATCCTGCAAATTACTTGGTAAATTGAAACTTCTCGTCGTCGTGTCGCTGGGATCCAGTCGTCGTGCACGGGCAAAAATGGAAAGTCCCGAAATTCGGCAAAGATCAATCAGAATCCAGGATCCGGGGGAAACCACGGCTAGCACCGGCGGTGAGGATCAAAGTGCGAATCAGATTTCCCGTGACAGCGAAGAGGATTCCAACTCCTCAAGTGACATCGAATGTCAAATCAGGAAAGGGAAACCCGGGCGAAAACGACGACGAGCGGAAAATTAAAGCCAGGGACAACGTGAATTCATTTTTTACGTTAATTGTGTTCGTGGGTCTGTCATTTCTGTTCGTCAAGTACATGGATGGGCGCCTACCAACAGCATTGACCGTTCAGGACAGTTTTGAAGATAGTTCGAAGTAAGGGTATAAAGTATAGTATAGTATTCGTATAATAATTACCTAGTCATTACATGTTGTTCCAATTGGTTTCAGATTTATCGAAGAGAGGGCAAGGCAGGACCTCCACAGCTTAATCTCCGTCGGAGTCAGAGTGTCTGGCAGTAGAGAAACGGATGTCTTAACAGTACAAGAATTAGAAAGGATTCTAAATGAAATTAAGTTGAATCAATCCAAAAACCGTAATGTTTCCATTCAAATCCAACGACCAAGCGGAGAATTTTTTATGGATGATGATGAAGGACATCTCTCCACCTATGCAAAGGTAAGGCTCAAATTATTGCACGTTCAATACAAATTCATACACTTACCTGTACCCACCCACAGATTTCAAATGTGATTGCAAAACTTGAACCAGCGGATGCTCCCGTTAATTCCTCCAGTGTACTCGTCAATTGTCACTTCGATACTAAACCCGGGAGCCCGGGTGCTACAGACAATATGATTAGCTGTGCGACAATGCTGGAAGTCCTACGAGTCATGTCCAGAAATGCAGTACCCCTCAAAAACGCGATAATTTTTCTGTTCAACGGAGCTGAGGAATTGGGCCTTCAAGGGGCCCACGGCTTTGTGGCCGGCAGGACGGATGTGAGCCTGGACCCAGGCCATCCATGGGCCGCTAATTTGCGAACTTTTGTTAATTTGGAAGGGCGCGGGGGCTGGAGGGCGGGAAATATTATTTCAAAGTGGACCTGGTGAGCCCTTTGCACAAATTACGTGTAGTGAATACATTCCCAAGAAACTTTACAATTTCATTGCTTTTTTTGACAAATCCGCAAATTAGGAAACGGCTGGGTGCTAAAAGCATACATAAATGGAGTGGAACGATCCCTACGGCCTCGTCATAGCGGAGGAAGCCTTCCAACTAGGCCTAATACCTTCAGACACGGACTACCGGATTTTCCGGGATTTCTCGGATATTCCAGGCTTGGATATGGCATTTATTAAAAACGGATGGGTGTATCACACGAAATGGGACAAATTGACGGAGATCCCAGCAGGAAGTATTCAACACATGGGTGCCAATGCCCTCGGCCTCTTGGAGTACTTCGGAGCCCTGGACTTTTCGATTGTAGAAACCTCGGAAGGGAAAATGGTATTTTTTGATGTATTCGGTCTCTTCATGGTCTACTACACGGAGATTGTGGGAATTGTCGTAAATAATCTGATTGGGATCATTTCCATCGTGTTGGTTTGCTTGGAAGGTAAATATAAAAATGAGCTATAAGCAGTGAGAATGTAACAAATTGTCAATCTGGGAGGTTAATGTTGTTGCTGTTTTTAATTTAGTTTTTGTACTGGATGGTGCAGTTTTAACCACACCCAGAATTCAGAAATTACCGAAGGATAAACCAATCATCGAGAAGTTGGTGTGCCTAGTTTGGCTCCCGATATCTACAATGCTAGCATGGGGGGCTGGGATCCTCGTCGTATTCCTCATTGCTTTGGTGTTCAATTGGGCCGGATGCTACAAGCCATTTTATTCTTATCCCACTATGTCTTTTGTACTTTTTGGGATTCCGGCCGTCATCGCTCAAGCAATCGTATTCGCATTTGCACATCAAGGATCCGAACATCGGACTTGGCTGGCTGTGAAAATCACCATTGCTATTCTCGTCCATTGCACAACCTTTATTACAAGAAGTCGCATATGTTTTCATGATTATTTTGCTCTTCGGATTTATTGGAAGATACGTAGCTAAGTATGCAACTAAATGTGAGTGAATTATTAGTAATTAGTAATTGCAAACGTCGTGCTGCATTTTAAGCTGACTTTATAAGTTCGATTTTGAAATTTTTTAGGGTTCCGAATTCCGAATAAGGCCTTGCAACGTTTACTGATTTACCTCATCATTGGAGAATTGATTCCATTTACATTGGCATGTTATCTGACAATTACATTGGCGGATGTCTTCGTGCCGATCCTTGGACGTTCGGGAACAGAAACTGATCCAAATGTTTTCTTTGGACTAATTGTAGCTGGGATCATCTCAATTTTGGCATTCAATGGACTGGTTTCAATTTTATCAGCTTACAGCAAACCAATTTTGATTGCAAGCCTTTGTTTTAGTGTATTTATAATCAATCCGCTAATGGTTTTTGGCTTTGTTGGAGAACAGCCATTCCAAGAGAAAACACCCATGAGGCTACAAATTGTGGTAAGCACAAATACTTGTTGACAATCATTTTACAGGATTTAAAATGTGCACTAATCTCAGGATGTGGATCGAACGTGGTACGAAATTGGCTCGACGACACAAGAGAAAAGGTCCGATTCTGGGTACTGGTTTTGGCCCATTGACCCAAATACCTTTAGTATGTTGGAAATTATTGGCGAAACCGTGCCTGAAGTGAATTCTGCGATTGAACTTGACGCAAATTCCGCATCTTGCGAAGATATATACTGTGCCCAACCATTCCTATGGCCAACGACGGAGTTGATCAAGTAGGTTATTTCGGAATCGTACTTTTTATCGCACTGAATAGACTGATCCTTTGGTAAATAAATATTAAATCTCTACCACCTATTATTTTAAGGAAAACTCCATGGATTCCAAAAGGAAATTTACCCAAAGCATTCCGGGATAAACTAAGAATGAATGTGTTAAATAATACTCCACTCCCTGGAGGTGGCCGGAGAGTACATCTTTCAATCTTTGGTCCATCAACTCAATTAACCGTCGTTCTTTCTCCTGGACCAAATTTCCGATTAAATGCCTGGTCTTTTGGTGGTTCAAATACATCCGTTCCTGAACATCCAGGCTTGCGGTGGAAAGGGCGGCCTACGTATTTCATTTACCACGGGAAAGGACATACTGCTAGTCAAGTTTTCGAAATCGTGTGCGATTTTAATAGAGAAAATCCTCCGGTCGGCGGGGGTGAGAATACCGTCGTAGATATAATGCTGACGGGATCTTTTCTGTACGGTGATGATATGATGACTCCGGAATTCATGGACTTCGCAAGCAAACTTCCGTCCTGGACAAATGTAATGGGGTGGACAACTATTATGAAGATATTTGCTATCTCTTAACCAATTGTATTTAATTGGTGTTCAGCTGTGATTTTAAAGACATTTAAAATAAATATTTATTGAACACGTAACAATTAGAATATACAGGTTAAGCTTTCTTCATCTTTGGTTTTAGTAAGTGGTTGCAGATCGTGACAATTACAGGCGTCGACCGAATCTGAACTCACATTGCACATGGATTGCAATTACAGTTTGCAAAGCACCAAAAGTGTAATGGTATAATGTGGAATGTGTTGTGTAGTAGTGCATGCCCCTGATTGCCTTAAATTCGGTTAGACCCAGCTGTTTTTGCTAACTTTATTTTGCACTGAAGCATTCTGTTAAAAATGATTAAAATAGATTGTGTCAAAATGTGGAATAATAATTTAAACCCCATACTTACTTTTCAACATCTTTCCACATTTTTGCTTGGTTGACACTTGCCTCTTGCCTAATTTGAATTTCTTTCTCCTCATTTTTGTAAGCTTTTCCAAGGCGTTCCTGTTCCGATACTTTTGCAAGGACTGTGTCTCTGTAAATTAGTAATTTTATTTCAAATTTACACAGAAATATTACCAAACCCTAGGTCTGAACGTGCTCAAAAAGGCCATGCCGATTGCTAATTCAAAATCCAAGGTATTTAAGTAGTCCAAGCTAGATTATTGTACAGGACTAGGCTGGTGGGCACTAGAAGCCTTAAGGATTCCGAAAAAAACAGGAAAACATTTCAAGTTAAACTTTAGTTTACTTCCAAGATTTTTTCAAGCTGGAATCCGAGTTCTTTCCGGCTGATGTGTAGATTTTGATTTCATCTTGCATCCTTGTCAAATCCACTTGGTATTTTATTCCTGCTGCTTTCAACATAAAATATTTCAGCTCGTCATCCTGTGTTGACTTCCTTATCCTCTCGACTTCCTACAGGCAAATCATTTCTTTGTTGTGTATTTGCAATTAATATGATATGCGTTAATATGTTTAATTGCCTTTATAATCCTACTCAGACCGGATTCAATGGAGGCGGCGAGAACATTATATTTTCGCTTCATGTTGTCATATTCGTGTGTTAGAATTTGCGCTTGCTGGCGCTTTACATTCAGAGCTACAAATTATAAATATAGATAATCAGTATCAGTGGTAGCTAGAGCACATCACAACGCCGTTAAGAACAAACTAGTTTGAATTTTTAAGAAACTAATTGAAAAATCAGTTCATCCTGTTTTGGGGGGCTGAAATAATATTTAGCTATAACTTCTTGTTCTATCGGTAAATTAGAACATGTGTTCTACCGCAATGATGTACAATTTGATTTCTACACTTGTGAGTATGGAGCTGATTGTCTAGCTTTACCTTTCACCAAAGGTGCCAAATCAACTTTCTTAGTTGATAATTTCTCATGTAAATCCTTCACAGCTTCTGACATTTCGTGCAAATTTTTTGATTTCTTCTCATCAACTTGCGACTTTTCTCCTGAGACTTTCTCCAAAGTTTCCTGAATGCCCGAGAAACCTTGGACGCCGAGACGAGATTCGGCTGTAGTCTGGAAAAATTGAATTGATCAGCAATGGAAATAGGAGCGTTTAGCGCAAATGTTCTACGTACCAGAGCGTAATCACCGTTTTTTAAATCATTCTGAAGAATGTAAATAGTTTTCCCAAGGATGGCTGATTCAGATTTAAGAGAAATGAGGTGCGCTTTTAATTGCTTGAACCGGGTACTCTTAACCCTCAAGTTTTTCACGTACTCCTTAAAGTCTTCTTCATTCATGCTCAAGTCTCCTTGCAACTTTTTAACTTCCTGTCGCTTTTCAGCTACTTCCTCGTTCATCGTTGTCAATTCCCCTTGCAGCTCCTTCAACCTTTCAATCAGAGCCAATTTCTTATTGGCAACAATAGCCGTTTGTTGGCGAAACATGACGAGTTTGTCATCGTCCGTTTTGTGCATTCGTTGCATGACCATTTCGTTCACTTCAGCTTTTAGGACTCCGATCTAATTATTGAAGACGAACATTATGCAAATATTAAATTACTCTGTTATAATAAAAGTATGGGTTATGACTTCGCGAATTTTATCCTCCAAATCATGCTCGTCAAAATTTTCTCCTAAGACTTTGTTGTAAATTTCAACTTGATTTTTTAAGCTCTCAATTTCCTTCGGGAGTTTTTCCTTGACTATGAATTTTGTGACCCTCGTATCTTCTTCCAGGCGTTGAAGTACTCCCTCTGGAGTAGCACCGACCCCGGCTTGACGAATTTCCTTAAGTTGTCGTTGTAGGCGTTGAACGCGCTGTTCTGCCATATTCAATGCCTGGGTTTGACTCACACTTTGTTCCGACAATTCCTTTGCCTGTTCACGCTCCTTCCGGAATTCCCGAATTACAATTAGCAGTGACTCCTTATTTGGAGTATTTTCAGTCTGAAATAAGCGTGTGATTGATCGTAATTAGTATTCATTGGATTTTATGGTATACAAGTTAAATACAGTTCGATTAAGTTTTTCAATTTTTCGTTGTACGCTCTCCTCCTCTGACTCCATTGCTTGTATATCCTTACGGATTTCGGACGTAGTAAATCCTTTGCTTTTTGCTGTCTCCAATTGCTTGTGGACGATCTTGAATTGTTCAATTTTTTCATCATACTGAAAAACGAAAGCAGGAGCAATGTAAATTGGAAGACAGAAAAAAAAGAGAATTGGTTCTATGCGCGCAGTATGGACAGATTCCATTTTACACCGCTCAGAAAGTCCATAAATTATTAAACTAAATATTTTTACAATTAGATTGATGACAGGCAAATCCGTAGTTGCTCGACATGATTATACAACAATTACATTACCTGCTGATACAACTCCTCAATGTCAATGTCCGCCCGGATTTCATCAGGGATTTCAATTTTGACCAGAAACCTAGCCAAGTATGCCCTAGTTTTCAGCTCATTTGTTCTGGGAAGTAGCCATGCAAGAATCGGATGCACAACACGACTATCCCCTTCGACAAGGCCGGACCTCAGTGTGGATCTTGAGGTTAAAATTTTTAAATTACAAGTAACCCATTGGTATATTTATTTAATTTATTAAATTCAATTTACGGATCATCATGAGGAGGACGATATTTGAGAATTCTCAACATTTCTATCATCCGCACAACAGTGTCCTCAATCCCTTCTTGGCGGATGTCCATTTTATTTGCAGGCTCAATTTCAGCGAGCACATCATTTAAGATCTGAAATGTTAATAGAGGTTTTTAAGTATGGGATACATATATATTGGTTATTGACTCCATTTGTATCAATTGATATGGCGGCTACGAATAACCATCCTAAGAGCTCAGCTATGTCAGCTATATGAAATTTATGTTATATACCTGGAGTAGGATTTCAGGATTCAAAGAGTCAAATGAGATGATCGTGAACTTTTTCTTGTAAGGCTCTTTTGCCAACTCGTTAACAATGGATTTGATTGTCTCCGCCATTTATGGAATTTTAACTTTTTTTAGGTGATATCCACAATTATTAATTTGGAGAAGTCAGTTTTAAATTGTGCGATATACGGCCGTACATAGTGTGGATTTGGACCCTTTATAAGTAGACCGGTATCCATGAACTCAGAAAAGCACAACAAAGGCGGCCACCGTACCGGGCAAAATTAGATCGATTCCAACATCAAAACTTTAATGCTCCCACTCGCTACCTTTTATTTTTTTGTAGGTTACACCACGTCTGCATTTCTGCACATTACTCGTCTCCAAAAATGTCGATTTTGAATGAAAATAAAAGGACTTGGACTGGGATTTTTTTCTGCATGTATTATATGTGCTCTAGAATTTATTATTTAAAAACTACCAAGCATAGGATAAACGCACACAATCGATATTTAAACAATGGTTTAGTATTTGAAACATTTGAAATTGAACAAGTTCAATCAACACAATCCCTTGGCATGGTCTAAGTGTTTCTAAAATATCTGTCAAATTTAATACGTCTCTTTTTGTTGTTCAGTGCTAAAGACTGTGCTAAAGTCTAGACTGAGTTTATTGTATCAGGTTTAAAATCTGGCACGGTGGGTATTGTGGACGTCGTCGAAGAGACTGGAGCTTTCCATTTGAATAAAGCCATCTTATTCTTGACAGGGGCAAACTTCTTTCCGGCCACGGAACCTCCAGGATGATAATTGGAACATTTGACATCAGTGCACCCTGTTCCAAAACGGCAAGGTGTCGGATGATAAAAGGTGCAGCTGAGAGTATGGCATTTGGGGAAAAATTTGCATATTTTCGAAGTGCCAGCACCCGATGGACCAGGATTCCCTTGTGCTGCAAGAATACGGGATGGTTTTATATGAGGCTGGTGGGTAGGATTCTTGAAGAAAGGAGTGTGCTTGTACGGGCAATTTGGTTTGGTGCAACTGGTGTTGAATTTACAAGTTGGGTGGGTGTAGATGCATTTATCACTGAAGGTACAATTTGGCCAAAACTTGCACTGCTGCTTCGCTTGCGACGACTGTGACTGCAACGGTTGTGGCAATGAAAATGTGGAGTAAGCCGTTTTTGTAGTGCTTGGCGGCGGCACCAATGCTGGCGCTGGGCTGAGTGGAGGTGTATTAGTCACTGTGATCTGAATTCTTGACGCCTGGTTACTGCTAGTAATGGTAGTTTTCCTATGATATAAATTAGGACTGATTATAATTAATGCACTGCTACTTGCTCAAATAATAAATTTGAGTTTAAATGATAGAGATGCAAACTTACTTTGTGTTCATAACCGAGTCGTAACCATCATTCTCAAATCCGTCTTGTGAATTATCCTGCACCTCCTGCTCATTTTGATCATCCACTTCTGGACTCGGCAGAGTTACGTTCGATTCATTAATTAAAATGTCATAATCGTTACTAACATCCGCATCCGCATCATCCGGGCGATCCGAGCTAGGGCTATCATCGCTTTTGTATGAGTAGTCAATCGTCGTAGTACTGATTCCGTTGTTGTTATTTTCATCATCATCGCTGGACGAATCCGAATGAACTTGAATCGAAATCCGCTTAGGTTGCACGAGTTGACTGGAAAATCCTTCTCCGCCGCCTTTATGGCGCTGAACAATCTTTTCAAAATTGTCCTTGGATTCTGAGGGAAAAGCGACAATTATATTAGAATACAAAAATTCAACAAATTTCTCTGGTTTTCTTCTTGAATAAAATATTTAAATCTTACCAACAATAACGTTCCTTCCAAAGTTGGATTCATTAGGAACATTAATGATAATTGTTTCATCCCCTTCAAATCTGTTGTATTTACTGTTTTCCAGCTCATCGTCACCATGAGCAGGGCCAGGGTATTCCCACTCGTCCAATAATTTGTCTTGGTTGTCTGCAATTTGCTTGCTCTTGCTCATATATCCAAGCCTTTCATGCACAGATTTTCGAGGCTTTTCCGCACGAGATGCCTTTGAAGAATTCCCAGTCTGGGATTCGATTTCGCTTTCTTTTTCTTCGTAACGGGACTTAACTTGCCTTGTTTGTAATAAAGATTTCTCTGCGTCCGCCATTGCAAGGAACAATAATTTCTTGTTAGTTTGCGTTTCTGGGCTTAACTTTCGTCTTCTGACAGCTTCCGGAACCTTGATAACACTTTGCACTTTATTACTCTTATTCACTTCTGGGCAACTAGGATCGTACTCTTCGTCCGCCATATTTCGTGGTACTCGAGTAACCCGGGTTATAACTGATCCAATGGACGACTTCAATTGTTTGATTTTCTGGCCTTCTGGTTCACGATCTGGCCTTCTTTTTCGCGTAAAATGATTATTCCGATCGTCATTATCTGTAAATTAAAGCGACACACAATGTTTCAACAAAAATGCTTACAAATAATTTGAGGTTGTTAAAATATTAACCTCGCTCATTTGAAGGTCTACTAGGTCTCTGTCGATATACATCATTATGCTCTCTCCGTTTCGGTGAATCTGATCTCCTAGGCTCCCGACGGGCTGGACGGACATCCGAATTAGATTTTATAAGTCTACTCAAGATCTCCATATTTTTGGGGCTAATCTTCTTGCGATCACTTTTATCGTGAACTACGTCGCGCTCCAGTTTCACATTAGGTGGCGAATCACTAGTATTGACATCTTTTGGAGATTGATTTGGCCTCTCCATTGGACGCTTCCTTCTGGTCGCCAAAACATTTTCCCGCAGCTGCTCCAGTTCTTTTACCTCAACATCAGCATTAGAACCTGTCGCTTTACTTGACTTGTGTTTGACTTGTGCCCCTGGATCCAAAAATAAGTCATCTGCCTCCGCTTTCAGATTTAAGCAGTCCTCCAAATCGTCATCGGTATTCCTACTCAGTTTTCTTGATTTCTTTACAGATGTAGCCGGAATTTTAAATTGTTTATCTGAACTCTGTGTGACCTGGTCTTGTGGTACTATCGAGCACTTCTCATCTTCTGAGGATTTCCCTGCTTCTGCTAAAGTACGTTTACTTCTCCGAACCTCCCCAACCTTTTTCTCGAGTTTCGGTAAACTAAAAAATAGAATCAGTGAACCTGTAACTGCAACTCAGCCAAAAGTCAGTAATTTCAATTGAATACTTACTCCAATTTTTTAGCAGGTACAGGTACCAGACTTTCATCGTTGTCGACATCAAAGTTATTTTTGTTGAGTTTAATTTTCGTAACAGCCAACTCCCTCCTACCTTTCTTCATATCAATCACAACCTTTTTCCTACTACTATCAACTTTTCCCTTCTCTCCCTCATTGGATTTCTTCGGCTTCTCAGGTTTAGCCTGGCTAGCCTGGATCTCATTCAAATCTGGTGTTTGAGAACTTGATGGGATGTTTTCGTCGAGAGCTGGTGTCGGGGTTAAGCTTGAAGACGCAGCAGCAGCAAAGATACTGGCCTTCCCGGAGGTGGTAATTTCTTCCAATTTCTTGAGGACATGATGTAACCATGCAGTAAATGCAGTCGTGTTGTCACCCAAAAAAAGTTGCAAGTCCTCTTCCATGTGAGCACGTGTCCGACGATTTGCGATCAAAACCATAATGTAGTCTGGCAGTTCTTCGTCTAGAATAAATTTAAGAAGTAAAACCATTGTAGTCAGCGGTTCTGGATGCACTTAAACGGTGGCACCAGAAGATCTGGTGTATCTGGTCTTGTATACCTCACCCAATCTCTCAAAAATTATTTGGTTCTTAAAACTTGAACTTACCGACGTGACATCCCAGCTCCACCAATTTCGCCTTGATGGCCGACTGCAAAAACAAAAAAAAAGCAACTTGAGTCATTCGTAGTGTATAGGAATTCCAACAGTTTTCAACTTTCCATTGGAATTCAAAGCTCACATACACCATGACTCGAATTATGGAAGCAGTAATATTATATCAACCATCCCTACACTGTTGACTGTCAGCCACTCAAAATAAACGTACAAATTAATTAATGAGCTCACCCGAATCTTAAGGCTGACTTCTATATCCATTATGTTTGACTGCCTTCAGTGAATTGAAATCAATTTCCCCCACAAGAAGTAAATCCAAACCAGGTCGTCTTATTCCAGTTTATTCTATGTTCTAATTTGAATTAATTTTAAAACAGCAAGGGATTGATTGGACGACGGGAATAGGGGGCTTCCTTTTTTGGCGACGAGAAAGTGTGAATGAGCATCCGCTTCAAAGGCACGCGCTACTCACCCATCCTCTGTTCGGACACATGCACCTCAGCGCCGTTCTTCAAATCAAAACAATTAGAGAACTCGGAAGACGGTTTTTACAAAATGACGAGTCAAGAGTCAATGTCCTCTGGAGGTTCCTCCGGGATAAAAAACCAACAGGATGATGAAGCCGGTCCATCTCGATCTAATTCCAACGCCCTAAGTCAATCTTCCCATTCCCAACATCATTCAACCAAATTAGATTTATCAAATGCAACCAGAGGCATCTGGCTGGTCAAGGTAATCAAATTAATTTTACAACAACCCCAAGTCCTTTTATCTTTTGAGGTTTAGGGGGAAATTACTTGGAGTAGAATTCATAAATATTATATTTCCTGACTTAGTAAGCGGCAAACCGCGTATCCCGTAATTTCAAATTACATTCAATTTATTACATTAAATTGGAAAAAGACGCCTAGTAATATCAATTCAATGTTTTGAAACACTTTAGGTCACGAAATTCTCTTCTCTTTAGGGCACTGATACATTGCCCTGGTGTGGGGTTACATTTATCATTTACCTATCTGGCTATAATTCGAGGGGTATTTGCATTCAAATTTGAAATTGAATCTTACCTGGGTTTCTGAAATATGTTTATGTTGCTTCCTACAGGTTCCTAAATATTTATCAACCCGGTGGGAAAGGATCCCAGATGATGTGGATGCCGCAAATCTGCGAATTTATCGCCCGGTCGATGGATCCGGGAAAGTAAGCGTTACCCTTTCGCTGTCCGAAGCCACCATGTGCCTCAAAGAGGATGGAGAGACTGATATTCCCAAGGACCACGAGTTAATTGTGTCGCCATTAGTAAATCAAAGCCTGGGTGTGTTTTCAACTGAGCAAAATGAAATGTATCCGAATGGAGAGAAAGTTTGCATAGAAGGCAGGATCCAACAAAGGCTTGATTGTCGCCCTATAGCAGATAATAATTATATGCAACTTAAGTTAGATGAAATTAAAAAAGTATCTCAGCCAGCAAGGCAGATGATTCAATTGGACAGAGTCGTACAGAATTATAAACCCGTGGCGGACCACAAAAATAATGTAAATTTCGCTTTCAATCTTTTTAATAGCCGCGCTTTGTGTTAACCGGTAAACTTACACATTTTACAATTTTACAGATCGAGTACGAGGAAAAGAAGAAAACGGAGGGGAAGAAATCGCGTGACGATAAAGACAAAGTCCTCGAAATGTTGTTTGCTGCCTTTGAAAAGCATCAATTCTACAACCTTAAGGACTTAGTTAGAGTCACCAATCAGCCAGTCGTGAGTTGTTGAGCTTTTTCAAATTTTGTATAATTAAACTGCTCCAATTCAGTCTAACGTGGGTGTGTTTACAAACAGGGATACTTGAAAGAAGTTCTCAAAGAAATATGCAACTACTGTGTGAAGAATCCTCACAAAAACATGTGGGAACTTAAACCCGAGAACCGACATTACAAAGAGGATGTGGAAGAAGACTAATTCGTTCTTAAGCGCATTTGCTTAATAAATCAGCGAATGTTGGAATTTATTTAAATGAAATTCCTAATTTTGTTTGAAATATGGATATGTAAAAGGGTAAACTAATTATTATTGTGGAGGGTGTGGCATGCTGGCATGCTTTATTCTCCTGTTGTGCCGAGGATGCCGACGCCATTTCGAATTGTACGAATTTATGCATTTAACTTGAACGACATGAAAGAAGATTAAAGGCAGTGCTTTTGTAATTTAATATTTCAATTAATTCTTAAGTTGAGCAGCGTATCGTTTAAGGTCTAATGTCTGTAATAATGCCTACCTAAATACAACTTTTAAATTTTCGAGAGATTAATAAAACTCTTGCAACAGGCATTTCTAAAATGGCTTTCTTATTTTTCTAAAATTCATCCGTATTGGCATCTTTGCAAGCTTGCGAAGTTCATATTCAGTTTATGACTGAGAGATTAGAATATTAAACACTGTGGTACCAAGTGAAGCACACACGCTTGTGCGGGTCAACTACTAAGTAGAGAAAGTTATTAAATTGACTAGTGGGAAATAGTAAATTCTTCCCTTCTTCCACGCTGTCACAGCGCACACCAAAGACTTGAATAACAGTAGAAGTCGTTGAAATTTCATTATTTTCATCAGTGGATTTTGTAACGGACACAAGGTCCTTGTAAAGCCCCCTTGTCAGTTCCAAGTAAGGGTTCACGTAATTTTCAAATTGACACAAATATCCACCGATTGCAAAGTGTCGAAAAATGTGGAAAAGGAATTCGTCCTTCTCTTGTGGTGTGAATATATCCGCGACATTGGAATCTTCAGGCCGTAAAAACATCTAGGCAGCAATCAAATCCCAACGAGCCATATTATTATCACAAATTTTAATTCTTTAGCTTGATCCCAAGCACATGAGATACCTTTCGGAGTTCATCCGCGATTTCAATTTCATTTTGTTCTTTGTCCCCCTCATCGTAGGGTTTGTAATACTCGGGCAGACACATTTTGATAGAGCCACTGCCCTCTCTCACAACAGGACCCACAAGGCGGTCAAAAAAAATCCATTGAGGTCACAGTGCATGGGATCTCTCTGCTTTGCACGACTTCGCCTGGCATTCCTGATAAAAGTCAAACTTAAACTTGTGGTATCCTGGTGCCTGATCTAACTACATTTGTAATTAAATATTAATTAATTTTTGTTGTACCTATTGGCGTAAAAGCGCCATCAGATGTTGCACGGAGTAGTGTAGATATGACAGTTTGATTTCTGAAGAAATCCTAGCAGAAAGTCGAGATACAAGCTTCAGAATATGTTGCGAATAAGTTAAATTTGCTAAAAGCAACCTGTAGGAAATCCTTTTGCAAATATGGTTTGAACGGACGATCAAAAGAATACGCCTGAACTATGCATGCCATTAGCCATTGCCCTAAAAAATACATAAATGGAAATGTAATAAAAAGTTTACTTCTGAGAGTTGATGTCAGTTGTTCGAAATTATTATCACCATTTGGACAACAGTTCCTTGGATTCTTTCTTTCCCATAGAGGGAAGGCTAACCTTTTCCAGGTGGTAAAAGTGGAAGCACTCTTCTAGCAGATCTATATTCATTATGTTCGCTTTATAGTTTGCAATGCAGTGCGGTTGGTTTTAATTGAAGAGAAGGATGAGTGGCTGCTTGGAAGGTTGCGAAGTAACCCTTTCAACTATTGACCAAACACTGTTTGGCCGGCCGGTTTTATTTGTGTTTTTGGTTGCTATATCATATATCCTTTCTTAATTTGCGCAAAATCGTTAATCATTTTAATCCGTTTAATTAAATTCATTGATGCTGAAAATTGTGTTAATCCTTTTGAAGGCTTTGCTGAATAATTTTTTGTTAATATGTACTTCATTCACACGTTTATGACTAGTAGTTTTAATGCGACGACTTTAAAGCGTGTTGAATTACACAACACAATGAAACCATGTTTGAATCGGTACAACACTATGACAGAAAATGCTAATACCCTGCCCTGCCTGAAGACTATAGTTCGACTTTTTAAAGTGATAGAAAAACCAATTTTACTAAAAGGAAATTTTCCTTTTTGCTTTTTTCCAATTAAACAGCAAGTGTAGTAGAGCTTTGAAGAAAATATATTGACTTTTTATTTATGGTTAAGAAATAGAAATAGCCAATGAGCCGGTAATTAAGGTCGAATGGAGTAATGGAGAAGCCTCCTCAACTCAAGCCCATAATTTACCCATCCTTGGTTGTCCCACTTTAGTTTACATCCTGGTGGTTTCCTTCAAGACGTCCGCGTCTTTCAAATTAGAGCTAATTGGATTACTCGAAAAGTTTTATCAATTCAAGGCGGGCGGAAATCAGTATTAAATGAATTAAATACCTCACTTCACGGCCACGCCGCGGTGATAAGACACGGGACTCAGTTGGGAAAGAACCAGGACAAAATGCAGTGGCAGATAGTTGTATGACACGCTAGTCATTTAGATAGGTCTAAATTTGAGTTTCCGGTTGAAAATATTTGAATTGAAACATTGTATTTTATTTGCCTATTATTATTCGGCCAAGGCGTTTTGACTAGCTATTTGCTTAGGACTGTTAACTTAATGGCTTAAACATAGTGCTCCTCACCACTCCGTGATTGGTTTGCATTAGGAATGATTTCTTAATTTATTTTTAGTTTGAATTCAATTGTGTAAAGCATACATTTACTCAACTTCATGGTATAGGTTGCAAATTATTTGCGTTCACATGTCTCATGGAAAACGTAAAGGAGCAGAGCAAAAATAGTTTTCTACGACGAGTTTTATTTTATATATTTATGAAACTAGTACAAATGATACAGTTAAACTGGTGGCATGACTAATTAATATTGTAATGTTGAGCCCTAATGAAAAATTACTTTAACACACCCCGGGCTTGCAAATGCACAAACATGTCGCACCTGCATTATGTAATTAAATGTAGAAGCAGCAAAGTACAAATTCTGAGCAAGTACAGTTTGCTTGTAATGTGATACAAAATGCAATTTAATTAAAAATATAGAACCGCAGTTATTTGCGGCGGAACCATAATGCTACACCGCTCCCCCAATCCTGATAAGATGAAATCAGTCTCGTCCCCAATAGGTAGCAAAAAGGGAATTTTATGTTTACTTTTTGCGTTGTATCATCTACCCTACAAACGCACGCCGTGTGTGTGCACATTTTACAGCAATTGAGATCTGTTTGCTGTGGCCTGCGTGCCAAATGGGACCAGCTGCAATTCTGGTCTACCCGTTCTCCAAAATGTAATTTTTGCACAAAGGATGATTCCTCCTCTATCCGCTCCGACGAGAAGACGGGAAACGAATGTCAAAGTACCTTACTCGTGTAGGTGAGGAGTAGTCGTAGTAGTTGAGTGAGTCATAAAATATTCTTCTGGAGTGTAGAACTGGAGAAATTTGGCTGGAGCTGGAGAGGAAATAGGAAATCCCGTGTCGTTCGCTTCATGCCCGACATTGCCTCATAGAAGCGCACGCATTCATTCATTCACGTACATTCCATGATCCCAACTCCAACTCATTCTGAAAACAGACGAACGAAGGAAACTGACACGGAATCATTCCAACCCATCATTCCGAGGAGAATCTCATTTATTCACCAATCTGCGCTTCAATTACACATTTGTGAGTAGTAGGTGAATTGACTGTCAAAAGGATGGCTGCGTTTGGGGACGACTATTTGCCTAAAGTTGTGGTTTTAGGAGGTGAGTCAGAGCGTAATTCTTAGCGGTAATACTTTTTAATATGCAACAAATATTGCAAATTTGATTAGTTTTGGAAGTATTGAGTGCGCATCATGGTGATTGTAGCTTTTTATTCAATTTAGGTAAAATAGACAACCATACGCGATAGTGCATGGGTTGGAGTGTGCAACAAAAATTTAAACATGGATTAGTGAGTGCGCATCATGGTGATTGTAGCTTTTTATTCAATTTAGGTAAAATAGACAACCATACGCGATAGTGCATGGGTTGGAGTGTGCAACAAAAATTTAAACATGGATTTCTATTGATATTGTGATTTTCAGGTTGCGGATTCATTGGCCGTCACTTGGTTGAATTTTTACTGGACAAATGTGAAAAGATTTTTGTACTTGATAAGACACCCCCACAAATCGCATGGATGAATGAAAAACACACTGAAGTATTTGCAAATTCGAAAGTTATTTTCCAAAGTGCCAACCTAATCACCGCCGGTAAGAAGTGTTGGACGACAAGCAATTGCTAACTTGTTTGCTAATTTTATTATATTTGTGAATATTTTATTCTTCAGTCGGATGCGAGAAAGCATTTGAAATTGTAGATGAGGATATCAGTTATGTATTCAATTTGGCTTCTGAGACACGTAAAGGTCAATCAGAAGCAGTTTACCGTGAAGGGATTTACAAATTGAGTATGAATGTGGTTCAACAAGTTGCTGGAAAATTCAAAAATACACTCAAATTTTTTGTCGAATTCTCCACTGGAGCGTTGTACTCTAATGATAAAGTAAGTTTAAACCTATTGGGAAGCGTTATTACGGGATGCAGGCGACGTTGACTAATGAAAACCTTCTTTTATTTTAATGCAGACTCCACACAAAGAAACTGACAAAGTGGATTTGTCCAGTCACGAAGTTAAATACAAATACAAGGTGGAACAGGAAATTGAGAAGCATTTATCCAAGTACATCATTGTTCGACCAGCTATTGTTTATGGGCCTGGAGATCGAACGGGCATTAGTAAGTTTTCTGAAACTTCAAAGCTGCATTTGCACTTCGCACATACAAGGAAATCTAAAAATTGATTTTTATCCCGATTCAGCTCCTCGGCTCGTCGTCGGAGGCATTTACAAGCACTGCAAGGAGATGATGAAATTGCCTTGGACAGCGGAAATGCGAACTAATACTGTTCATGTGACCGATTTGGTTCAAGCAGTCCATTTTCTTGTGATGAATGGAAAATCGGGCCAAGTATGTAAAAAAAAATACTTGCAAGTTCGCATGCTATAAACATGCAATTACTAAAAGCTAGATATTTCCGTTTTGCAGGTGTTCAACATAGTAGACCAAGGCGAAACTACGCAGGGTGACATCAGCAGTATTGTGAGCGAAATCTTTGACATCAATCATGATTACTGGGGATCTGCTTTCAGTGCTTTGGCTAAAGTAAGGAAGGGAATACTAATGGGCACCCGATTCTTCTCTAATTGTAATTTAATTAAAAGTGCGAACCCCTTTCAATCTCTTTCAGTTGGACTTAAATGATGTAACGGATGACATTAACGAGAAACACATGGAACCCTGGGCAAAAATATGCTTGGCAAATGGCGTACCAAATACTCCGCTGACTCCATACATTCACAATGACGCTTTGGTCAAGAAATACATTTCATTGAGTGGAAAGAAATTAGCTGATGCAGGATACACGGACTTCAAGCATCCGAAACTGACCAAGGAATTATTGGAGGAAATACTACAAGATTTTGTTGCTACTGGAATGTTTCCAAAATCACTATTGGAGAAATAGTAATTTTGTGTCCGTCCAGGAGTAAAATTGCCAAAATGTTGCTTATAATTTACAAGTCAATTCGGAGCGCTTACGACTCTTTCATAAAATAGCCAGAAAGCTGAATGCTATAGAATTAAGGACTCACTGATAATTGATGTACTATTTAATTTTTGATGTATTTTCGTAATTTGTGGTGTAACTGCTGAAATTATGAAGTAATAAATACTAATTGAGAACTTTCGACTCTTAATTGACGATGATGACATTACAATACTTCATATCCAAAATACACATTATTGCGATAGATTGGGAAAGAGAACACTAGATGGTATCTTTCACTCTTTCAGTAGTGATAGGCAGATAAGATAAGTGTGTGGAATTTAAAAATATTGTTTAAGAGTATAATGCAATTATTGACATTATTACCATTACTCTCTTACGTATCATGAAATCATTTGTGTTTGCCTTAAGATTACGTAATTCTTCATACGAGAATTACAAGCAGGATATGATAGCCAGTCATTGCATGCAAAGAATTTACTGCTCGTGAGTCGTGAAAAGTAGCTTTGGGCTCGAACTATTCAGCGAATCCATTGGATTTAAAATTATGGGGTTTATCTTTCTTGAAGAATGGACTTGTTGTTTGTATGTATGCATAACGTTGGACATATCCTTTTTGGACGAATCCGACGTCGGAATGTACAGTGTGATAGTGAGGCAAAGGTGCTATAATTTTACATAATTCCTCCGAATTATAACCAGACCCAAGTCTGGTCCACCAAATCCCTCTCACAGAGACAGAAGAATGGACAATATGATATCAATGCGGTGCGGTGTGAATGCGGTCAAGACTCAGGAGAAGATAGGATGATGTGCAAACTCAAATGAAGAGGAAGCCTAAGTGTGGGTAAAAAATTCCGAGAGCGGGTATTTAAATAAAATAAGTTTAAATTCGATTAAACTTAAGAGCAATTCGCAGCAAAAGAGTTTCCCTGAGCTCACGTCACATACAAATACCAAGATGGTCAAGCACAAAAATAGCAATGCGAGAAAACGAATAATGACAATGAAATGATTTGTGCAAATACTCATACAATTGAATTCATATTGACCTACCCACTAACCCACTACATGTTATCAGCCATCAACCCACGCGTGCCTAGCACTATACGTCAAATGCAAGAAAGGCGCGCCAGAATAGAAATCCCTTTCAGTTCGTCAACTCTTCCACTTCGACTCAAATTCAAAAAAGTATTCGTCACTTGCTTGCCCTTGAGGTAAAGGTAAATTGCATCTCCCATTAGTAAGTTAATAGTTTTGGCAAATAAATGTGTACGTATTTATGACGTTTTATTGGCGGGATAAGATTTAACAAATATTGACAGACTGGAGCAACGGTGTAAGTTTTGTCCGTCCGTTCTTGTTCGTTTAGTGGATATACCGACTGGTGGCAAGGACAGAGACTGCAGCTGCTGCCGGTTAAGACCACAAACTAAACTTGTTTAAATTTGAAATACAATAACTAAATTAACCGTTAAGTGAATACCTTCACCTTAGGCTTGTGCCTTGTACGTTAAATCAGTGTTTGAGACAGTTCAGTGCGCAAGGAGTTGGCTGAAGTTGGAATGGAAATAACTACAGCTCTTCCACTTCATTGGTTTAATTAACAATGACATCTATTTTTAATAAAGTGTTCACTGGGATTAAAAATTATCTAAGTCCGCCGAATTCGAACGACAATAATCCAGTTCAGAGGAGAGGAACAAGTTTTGACGAAGGAAGATTCAGACCTACACAACATCAAAGATACGGTTTGAAGCGAAGGGCTAATTTCAAGTAAGTTATTAAATTGAAATGATGTAAAGCTTGTCTGGTGCTAATTAGACGAATTTGACAATAATTAACTTAAAGACCCATTGCAGTCCATTGACCCTTTATTGTATTACAACTAGGAGGAGGGATGGGTCGTGTACTTTGTGTATTTATGTGCTGTTCTGTTGTATTTTGGTTTACAGCCCAGAATATCTAGAGATGACAGACGACGAGGACGACGTGCAGGTTACCTTTGACTCACGGATTGGAAATCAATTGTGTCTTCCCGGTCCCAGGAAAATACCGAAAGTTTCAGTGGATAGCTGTCCTACCCGAGGAATATTTAGCTCCAAAATAAATAACCAGAAGGGATCGACGGAGGTCAAAAAGAAAGATTATTTGCTAGATCGTTTAACGGTAAACTCCGAGCAATTCAGAAAACAAAATGGTTTACAACACACGACGCGGTCCAGAAGAGTATCCGAGCAAAGTGGGGCCGGGGAAATTGTCAATAAATTTGCGCGTACTTCACACATTCCAATAGTTGCTTCAACTTCAAGGTTTGGAAATGGCTACGCCCAATTGCTAAGCGGAAGAAGAGCTATCAAACCAACAAGCAACGCGATGATATCACAGGCAAAACGGGAAGCCGAGAAGTTTGAGTACCAGATGCTTGTGGAAAAATATCAAAATACAGGACCACCACAAAGCAGTCGTCAATTTACTTGCTTTCGGAATATGTCTAAAAGGTAACACGAATGTTCTGTTGTCCTACGTACAAGGCTCTATAATAAGAAGGACGCCAATTTTTTTTACAGACTAACCAGCGGAAGGAGCACTCCTCTGAACTCCGCTACAGATTTTAACAAATCGAATCTATGTGCCTTGACCTTGATTCCTCAGGAGCCGAAACGAAGCCAGAACTTTGCATTAAAAAAATCTACGGAAACTCATGAGGATTTGCGAAGAGCCTTTATGAGTTTTGATAATTCGCTCAGCGATGATGAAGAGTCCCCGTTTCCTCCGAGGTATTCAACTCCAGAACAATCGACGACGACGAAGACGGCGAACTGTAATAGGAAGGGAACACCGATTCCCAATCGAGAAAACACGGATGCACGCCGCTTATATTCAGTGGCTTTGCCCAACCCTGGACTTCGGTTCTCCCATGACCAGTCCGTTACTAATAATAATATTAATGGAAAAACTTTATCCCTTCTCACGGCTATATCGAACTCCAATACGTCGTCCAGTGCTGACAGTTTTCATGCCAGGGGTCAACGTTCCAGCCAGAGCACCAGATCTTTACTTTCTTCAAGATCCTCCAGCAACGACATTGTGGAAACGTATGCGTCGCTGGTGCCTAGGAAGTCCGAGGTAGACAAGTTCTCTACATCGTCCAATTCATCGGATGAGGACATCAAGATTTTGTCAGAGTCTATACTATCCCATCATGGATCACGACGACGAAGTTCAATCAATTCCTTAGAATTGGAAACCAATCAATCGTTTATCTCTAAGAAGAAATGGCTGCAAGAAAGGTAAGCAGTTTGCAGTGTTTGTTTTTACACATGTAGCATCGCATAAGGTTTTATATGAAACTTGATTTCAGCGGTACCAGATACCGAGAAGACCAGAAAAGGCGAGAAGATTGCATTCGCGAGGAAGAAAAAACATTACATATTCTTAAATCGGAATCTGATTTGAGTGCTGAATTGGAAAAGAAAATTCGAAACAATTTAACTCTGACTGACATTATTGTTCTGGAAGAATCAGAGCCTGAATTCCCCGAAATAACTGAGGAAATGGAAATTCATATCAAGCGTGCTGTAAGTTTACCTGCATTTAAACTTATCATTGCTCAGTTAAAAATAAGAACATCAATGAAAGTTCAATTTTTAAATGTAAATGTAACGGAATTGTTCTGGTTCGGTTTGCAGTTAAGCTATGGTAACGACAGTGAAGTCTTGGCCACTGCTTTTAACATCGATATAACCCGAGGAGATCTGAAAACTCTGGCACCTTGTAAATGGCTCAATGATAATGTAAATAGATTTTCATTAGACAAATCAGTAGAGTTTAAAACGGAAACGGGATTACAAAACGTTAATTTGTATAGGTTATAAACACGTATATGGATATGATAGCCGAACGAAGTAGGAAGGACACGAGTTTGCCAAAAGTCCACGTTTTTACAACTTTCTTCTATCCAAAATTTTTGAAAGAGGGCTACTCCAACGTACTGAAAAGATGGACACGGAAAGTATGTGTTCAACTCTGATGACCGCTCACTAATCTTATCTCCATCAATTACTAATTAAGATATCCTGAATTGTTTTAGGTTGATATATTCTCATTCGATCTCCTTTTCTTCCCCATTCACCTGGGTATTCATTGGTGCCTGGCAGCCGTCGACTTTCGGAGTAAAACAATACGCTATTACGATTCCCTTCTAGGAAAGTCGAGAACGTGTGTTGATGTAAGCTTTGTTGTTGAAATATTGTGAATTCCTTAAACCCCATTTAAGTATGCTTGTCTTAATGGCCCTGCTTTGTTTAATTTCAGGCTTTGCTTCGATACCTAAGTTTTGAAATGAAGGAAAGAAAAAAGCTTGAGTTGAACGCTGCAGAATGGAGTTTGGAACTTATGAAGGACATTCCAACTCAAGAAAACGGAAGTGACTGTGGTGTTTTTACTTGCAAATTTGCAGAATATTTATCTCGTAATTCAGAATTGACCTTCAAGCAGGCAAACATGAATTACTTTAGGGATCGAATGATCTATGAAATCATGAAGCAGAACCTTCTCTACCCATAAACGTAAAAGTCCCCCCGTCATTGCCTCTCGTGTCCTTGTCTAAATTTATGAAGATTCGGGTCGGAGAAAACCTGGTTACTCAAATTATCGTAATAATGCTAAGGTAGTTATGTTTTCTTTAACAATGAAATGAATTGACCAGGTATAAGTGTAAGTGTACTCAATGCTTGAATAAATATTCTCCAACTTAATTTGTGGCACTTTATTTCTAATTACTGTAATAATGAAAGCTTCCGGGATCCGTAAAACATTAACATGTGCAGCTTAAATATAATATTAAACGTAGAACACAAAGACAGTTGGACACAAAAACTTTGGACGTCAACGTTAATATAAAGTGCTTAGCCCAAGCAGACAGATGAGTTCTGTTAAAAGTCGTTTTTTCTCATAGCCCTATATAAAATGTTGAATTTATTGGATTTTTGGAGGCAAGCAGGTTAGTTTTTCTGAATTGAAATTTAAGCTGGGTTCTCGGCTTTGGCATAAACAACACCTCCATAGTTTGGCCGTGCAGTCAAATCGTCACGGAGGAACTTGATGATGACAATGGAGACTCCAAGCCAGACCAGGAAAATCAGATCCACGAGGAAGTCCAACACACCCATTTCTCCAGCAAACACCTTGTACAGTTTGAAAATAAAACCAATTGCACCCAGAACAAAGAAGATGAGATTGATGACGAGCCAAATGGTGCATTTGCGGCGATCGGACTGTATAAAGAACAAGAACATTCGAATCAATTTTCTCCCAGGAATTCAGTTAAACTAAATTTAACTCACCTGATTTACGCCTTTAGTTAGCAAGATGTTTAGGGCCAACTCAATGAGGAGAGCAACTGTAAAGAAAATATAGAGAACCATTAGCTTCTGGCCATTCAGAGAAAGCACCGCGCGCGTAACAAACTAGTTGACAGTTAGAAACTTACTAAGAAACACAACGCCGACAATGATCATCATAACCACGAATGCAGTATGCAACACCTTCTTATCTTCTTCCGTACCCTGATTTTTCTCTACGTATGCTGTAAGGTGCTCGGTCACAGTATCAAAAAAGAATAAACATCCTGCAATGAAGATCAGGAAAAAAAGTGTCGCAATAGCGAAGATAATCTGTGAAAGAAAACACAATATGTTATTAGCGGCAAGTAGGGCAGCCGAAGAGAGATACCAAATTGTAACAATGTAAATTGTAAAATAATTCGTAAATTAATTTGTTTTGATTCAATAGACCGTTTCATATTACCCTTTAGAATACCTATGTGCTAAATATCAGTTCCTTCCGGATGGCTAATCATGAACCAAATAACAATGTGCTAACAGAAAGTATTTGACCGTCACGTCGTGGGCTTTTTCATTTTGAACCAGACTGACTACCTTACATTTGCGTTGAAATAACGGATACGTGTTTTTGTTTCAATTATTGCAGTTTAATTTATAGCAACAACTACTCGGAGTAGTTGTTTTTATTCTCATCAATGTTTCTTGAGGAACTGCTAAGAAATCCATCTTGAAATCATTAGCATCACATCCAGCTGAATACATTTTAGCTTAATGAATACCAAAATGCCAACCTGGCCAAACTCACATACTTTTCAACGCGTCCTTGTCTCTGCCCTAATTTGCATTTGCGAGTAAGCTAGCTTTAAATAAGCAAGCCTTAAGCCTAGCTAGCGTCTGCACGAGCTCATAATCCCGCAT
>JAAXYW010001039.1:0-25977 GCA_036851895.1 Orthonychiurus folsomi
ATAGCTTTAATTGTAAAGCATATTACAGGGTCAAAAGTAGATCACAAAGTGCCCGGAGCAGGTCTATCTGCATTATATTTAAACTGCTACGTACTTTTCAGGAGTAACTGGCAGTGTGACAATTGATGAGAACGGGGACAGGAATGCGGACTACTCGATTCTTGACATGAATCCAGATTCCGGGCATTTTGAGGTAAGAAATCCGAATTTTGAAATTCCCTAGCACAAATCTGAAATGCGCTTCATAAGCTTGTCCACCCACGCACCCTGCCGCGTTAAACATTAGACGCATTGCATCAAATATAACATGGTTGCTATTTGAGAAGGAATACTTTCCTTCAAGGATTACTAAAAGTTGGTGCAAAAATCGATAAAGAAGGGATATTGGAAAGAAAATTTTATGTGGCAGTTGGCTAATTGGGATTTATTACTACGACCACTTCTTGGTGTCTGACGCGTACTATTGCGTAGGTCGTGGCCAGCTATCTTTCACAGCGTGGATTTGTTCGAATGCCGGAGCGTCAAGTCCGATGGCCTCAAAATCGGGGTCCACCGCCTGATGTACCGGAGTGTGGATTTCTGAACAATGATGCTGAATGCTTGGAAAGGCGGGAAAGTAGGAGTGTCCTTCCATTTGTTGCTGCATTTGCACTTGTTTTCAGTCTTCTCATTGCCGCTATTGTTGTATATGTCTACAAGTGAGTATTTGGACTAATTATTCCTCTCATGCAATTGAATACTCAAATCAATTCCCAAATACCAATTTCCAGGCACATGCGTGAAGTAGAATTAGCCAGCAGCACAAGATGGCGAATTATGGCAGAGGATTTACTTATGGATGCCGGGGAACCCAAAGTAAGTGAAAGTACTGTCGTTCAAAACTGTTCCCTTTGGGAAGTTCAAAATTAGTTTTAATTGTCGCAAGTCTTTCCCGTAGTCTTTGTGTGAAGAATCCCAAGTTTACTCAAGTGTAAATCCGATACCAATTTATATTCAGAAAATTGCCGGAGAAGAAAAAGATAGCTCGCGTGGTTCACTTTCTCTTGGGACTGGGGCAGCAGGGCCCCAAGCCACGTTTGTCCCGACTGCATATCACAAGGTTAGTTGGTTTTCCCCTCCCCGCCTAGCCGGCAATACTCTCAAGAAAAGTGCTCATTCTTGCTGTGCCTGTAATTTTATTTCAGGGGGTTCAAGTTGCTCTCAAAAAAATTACACTGGTTAAACGAACTGAATTTACGAAGAAAATCCTTTCGGAAATACGACAGGTACGCTACTGCACCCGGTGACCTTTTAACAATAGTTGCTGATTTACAGCTCCGAATCCACGGAACGAATTTTTGCATTGAATGCGGTGTAATTCCAGGTTAAGGAAGTTCAGCATGAGAACGTGTGTCGGGTTATTGGGCTATGTTTGAGTTCATCAGATCCGAAAAGTACATCCGAGAAATGGGACCAGATCGTGCTTGTCAGTGAGTATTGTTCCCGTGGTTCTCTTCGAGACGTGCTCCTAAATGCCCACATTCATCTGGACTGGCCCTTTCGTCTTTCTCTCATCTCAGATGTAGTAGCCGTGAGTTCGAGTGTTTTATTTAGAATTGGAGTGCTGGAAGGATATTTTTCAAAATTGAGCGCTTAATGTCCATGCAAATGTATGAAACTGTAACAATCGCACGTTTAATGCAATTCAGGGAATGTCATTTTTGCACTCCAACATTGGACCTCATGGAAGACTCAGTTCAGCAAAATGTTTAGTGGATGCTCGATTTGTTGTAAAAATTGCGGATTTTGGAGTTCACACTCTACTGGGGTATCAGAAGCCGGCAGCAATGGACTCCGACTACTATTTCAGTGAGATAATTCCCTCAGCCAAGTTTTTTTTTGTAATATGCTCATTAGATTCTATTCTGAGTTAAATCCAAAATTGCTGGGTTGGATTGCACGCGAAGCAACAATTAATTTGGATTGTACCTCTGTTGCAGAACTATTCTGGGTAGCCCCAGAGCACTTGACGAAGACTATCGGAAGCGTGGAATCTTCTCTCAAAGGTGACATATACTCTTTTGCCATTATCCTCCATGAAGTGGCCACGCGCTGTCTTCCGTTCTCCGCTGCTCTCGCCAACTCACTTTCTCCAGAAGGTTTGTTCATTTTTTCTCACTTATTCTCGAAAAGATAGAAATTATGAGTCATTAGTCCCAGTCACAATATTTATTCCAGTCATTTGCACGGAAGTCGGGTCACACGAAATAAAAGTAATTTTTTTTGCCCCCTCATGTGGAAAACGGAATCGGTCAATGAGATTCAAAGTAAAAGAAATGAAGGGGATTTGATAGTGCGCCGAACTTTTATTTCCCATCACGTAATTTTGGGAAGAAAACTAATCTATTTACTGGGAGATTTCCATGGACTCGGATTTTCCACTACGTCCCTCGATCCCCGGCCGGCGTGACTAGAGGACGACAAGTGAGATGCCTTGCCTTTACAACTGATCCTGGTTTTGTCATGTGTCCTCAAATTATTGTCTTGGCGTTCATCCAAACATATAAATCAGTCCGCCGCTTTGCTTCAGTTTTTTTTCATGGGACGACACATATCTTGTGGTAGTTCATTGAGTTTTTACGAGGTCTTTTGTAAACATGTGTTTTATTCCCTCTGTGATATTAAAATACTTGGGCTTCACTACTTTGGATATGAAAAAATATCAAATGACTTCAATTTGGGTTTTAACCCTTAAATTCTATGAACTGGCGTCACTCATATTTCATTTGGCACTTCTTTCCTTGGGCTTGCAGACATCGTGAACAAAGTTCGAATGCGGACAGCAATCCCATTTCGTCCGGAAGTACCAGAGGATGTGAGTTGTTTGGAAATCCGTCACTTGATTCAACAATGTTGGGCTGATAATCCGGATGACCGTCCACCAGATTTCCCGTCTATCAAACAACTATTGAGGAGACTGATGAAGTAATTGAGTGAATTTTTACAAACTGATTTGATCCTTGATTATTGCAGCTATTATTACAGGCATTACAGCAGTCATGATAGCTTCAGTATACTATCGATATTTATTGAGGACATTACATATGCCATTCCCATTATTTTGTGTACTACAGAGGAGCGGGAACAGTTGGTTTGGTGGATGACTTACTTCGTCGACTTGAACAACATGCGTCACATCTGGAAACACTTGTCGAGGACAAGACACGAGAGCTGAACCAAGAAAAACGACGCTCGGAGGACCTCTTATACCAGGTTCTCCCAAGGTGACCCAACTTTAATTAAAGTTCTGAGATGTTAGAATTATTTAGAGGAGAATGGGATTTCCAAGGCTTGATTAATTAGTCCTGATCCTGACTCCTGGTTTACAAGATACCATTTATGCATGTGTTCCGAGTTGCGAACAATACACGTGTACGTCAAATTAGCTGCTTCTACTAGTCTCCCACTTTCTATTATTTGTTTATAGTGTAAAATGAAACCAACAGGAAGGAAATTGTATAATGTCAACATTTAATCGGATGTTTATTTAAGGCAAGTGGCAGAGCAACTTCTGAGGGGCGAAACTGTTGTTCCTGAATCATTCGATGCCGTCACTATATATTTCTCTGATGTTGTCAGTTTTACAAGCATTTGTGCAAAATCAACTCCAATGCAGGTAACGGATATATATAAAATTTAGTCGAGTTAAACAACATTTGTAGCGTCCGGTCCTTCGTCTTGAAAGTTATATTTCTGAAATCATTATGTTTTAATAGGTGGTCGACTTTTTGAACAATTTATATGGGACATTCGATGGAATCCTTGACAGTTTTGACGCTTATAAGGTAAATAAGTGTAGGCCTTCAGCTATATCTGAAGTAAAGTAAAACATTTCATGCTCAGGGAGCGCAACGATTTGTGGCATTAACATTATAAAGCGGTTAACTCTGACCATAATCTGATTATTTCCACTTATACTTTAACGCACTTAGGTGGAAACAATTGGAGATGCTTACATGGTTGTGTCAGGGGCTCCAAAAAGGAACGACGATCTCCATGTGACGGAAATAGCATATCTTGCATTAGCAGTTCTAGATGCGGTAACAAATTATGAAATCGGTCATTTACCTCAGGAGCAACTCAAAATCCGCATCGGTATTCACACCGGTGAGTTATGTTTTCAAATCTCAAATATCTTCAAAGGCAGTTCCTCAGGTGAGTCCCTTTCTCTATTAGCGCTTCCAAATCCTAACTACTTAGCAGGGGAGAAATAAATAACAGCCAGACCTGACTCGTGCCTGGAATCCCAATGAGTCTGTACGAATCCCTCAAGCGCATCTTTTGTTCACGAGTTCAGAGTGCCCTGAGATACGATTTGTGTTGAATAAGTGATGAGGAATTTTTTGCCACACATTTTATTTGTTCATTACAAGAGAGAATTCTCCAAGGAAAGTGGGAGAAAATGTAATTTTTGCGCAACAGCATATTTACCCATGTATTCTTGTGAGTGGCAAGGAATAGTAGATGTGAAACGCATTTTCATGAGCATGGAGAGTTAGATAGAGGGGAAAGCGGGGTTTCTTCATCCCCTGTGGTTGAAAGACTATCGTCGAATCTATTGCATATTGAAAAGCCAGACATGCAAATAATGCTTTCCAGGTGTAAACTTGCATTACTGAAGAGTGATCCCGCTTGAGTGGGATTGTAATTCAAATTTTGTCCTGGGCTCAACTCACGATGAGTAGAATTTCTGAGTGGAATCTCTGAAACCACACGAATACTACTGGCTAGGTGGCAAACGCTATTATTTGATTTGTGAATATTTTGTTATGCATGAGCCGTGCAAAAGATGCTCTGCAGATACCTGATCTCTGGGATAGTAGCAATTGCGCTCTTGAACCCCCTCGTATTGAACTTATAGCTAATAGGATTCTAAATCCTCGAATCTCTCGATGTACAACAACACAAATGTGTTTTCAAACTGTTGTTCCTTTCCTCAAATTAGTACTTAATAGTAATCTTAACATAAAAATATAATGGTAAAAACCTACAATTTTCGTAAGATGCACTACATTTTATTTCAGGTCCAGTATGTGCTGGTGTAGTGGGTCATCGAATGCCACACTACTGCTTGTTTGGTGACACCGTCAACACAGCCTCCAGAATGGAATCTTCTGGCCTCCGTAAGTTTCCTCTTCTTTCTCTCAAATCCGATGGGTGCGAAGGAAATTATTCATGCATTAATGAATGTCACTCTCACGCACGCTACGGTTACTCCAGCTTGACGCTTCGCTCTGCGCTGCGGCGCGGTCTGCTGAATTTGACCCGGAGTATATGCATTATTCTTGAAAGTTTTAATTAATTTTCTAGCACTGAAGATCCACGTGAGTAGAACAACGGCAAATGCTCTTTCTGAGACTGGAGGTTTCCACTTGACACCAAGAGGAGAGGTAAAGATTTTTACATTTTACTATGGGTCCTTTATGGGTTGATCAACTTAAGTCAAACCTTGCACGAGGAGCTTTACTCATTTGAATCTAGAGGATTTGGGAACTTTAATAATGCAAATTCTAAGCGAGTTGAATTATTCTGAAAATTAGGAGTCCGACTTGTTCTTAGTTCAATTAAGGGAATCACACCTTAATTGAATGTAGTCTCTTCAAATCCTTGGGTGATTACAGTTGGTCATTATTATTCCCTCTAGGATTTCTGGGACAGGCTACATAAAAACTCGCATTCCTTATTTAGAACACAGATTTATTTGAGTATATTCAACTGATTCAAAGTACCTACGCAGATGTGTTAACAATTGAGTCGGATAAATCTCCTTGTCGTTTTGAATACTGCTAGGAATCATCTTGTAGCTTGAGTCTTGATCCTACTTTAGCCTAACATTAATGCATTTGAAAGCAAGCTGACTTAATTTCCATACGACTGGTATGCCAGGTTGTTTTAAAGGGTAAGGGCTCTGCATCCACATTCTGGCTTGAGGGATGCGACGATGAATTCCAATGGAAACGCATTCGCCAAATCCATACTTCTGGATCCAAGGATTCCGTCGGAACGAGGGCGAGTGTGAATGTCTTGTCCCACTCCGTCAGCCCGGCTTTGGGAAATCCACTTCTAAATTTATCCACTTCCCAGTCGCAGTCCCCTTCTTCTGGCCATCAGCATTATTTCTCAGGATCAAACAATGTAACTACAATTTATGTGACACCAGCGGAATAACTTGGTGATACTTGATGTGATTTTATCAATATTTATCAATGCAAATTAGGAAGTTGTTTTTGGAATTTATTTTGAATTGAAATCTCCATATTCCAAGAGAGTCGGACTTAAAGAGGGAAGGGGGAAAGTTTGATTTGATATGGTGTCAAATTATACGTAAATTATGTGTAGCTTACTTGAATATCACATGTGCTTGGCTTAGCTGTGTGATGTTATTTTTTGGTACAACAAAAGTTATTGTGCATTCAGTTTAAATATTTTCGCTGTGTTTATACGTAAATCAAATTCCAAAATTTGTATTTAATGTTAGACGTTAGGTGTGTTAATTCTTGGAATTACTGTTCTCATAATTTTTTAACAATAAGTTTCACCTCAATTTCTAGTCATTCGTTATATGATCTCAATGATAAGAACAAATTATTTTGTATGTTGCTGCTGTCAACTTTCTAAATTGATAGGTAATAATTGTACTATTTTTAATGTAATCCACATAAATGCACTTTCACTGCATTAACGTACGCATTCTCGTTGTGTTTAAATTGTGCTCTTTGACTTTTTTGAGTCCTACCTCAGTTCAGAATGTTTGATTAAAATGTGCAAAAAAACATTTTAAACAAAATAACACGGCTTTATTATTGTCGAAGTTTCTGCAATTAAATACTACTCCATCTTACGTCTTATAATCATCAAAGTGACATGATTATCAATGTCATTTAGTGTAAGTAAACATCTTTACTGTCTAAAATCAGGTGTGAGCCGGTGAAACCAGCCTTAGTCTAGACATTGATTACCATTATTTGGAGTTATCCTGAGCAAAGTATAAAGTTGTGTAATAAAGAAGAGTCGAAGGATTATCTTGGAAGAGTCACCATGGGATTGGGTAGTAGGGAAGGTGGAGCCGGTATATGAAGTGCGGCTCTTTGCTTTTTCTGCTCTTGAAGCCTCACCTAATTCAGACGGAGTATAAAATTACAGGCATGTACTGGAAGTAGAGGAGGAATAATTGACCCTTCTGCAAATGTCGGATAGGGAACTTACATTTCTCTGGAGAGATTTTATGTCAGCAGAAACTGTTTTCACGTCCCGGTTCGTCTCTTCCAAAATCCCGGCCAATTTGGTAATCTCAAATACAGAGGAATCTGAGTCCACGGAGTCCAACGAGGAAGTTCTTAGCCGGGGAAACCATTCTAATTTCCTTTCCTGTGAAGTCCAGACAAAATATGCTCTTACATTCTTAATTACATCCTAAATACTTTCCCAGTGAAATCAATTTGCAATTTCATTACGAAGTTCAATTATTTTGTTGGTCATGGGTTCATTCTGATCGTTCGATTTTAAATTTAATAAATTTATCAGGCAATAGGTTGGCTCCACTAACAATTAAATTGAAAACATACAGAATGTTACACAGCCAAGCACGCATAAAAAACTCAAATCTTATTAAACCTATTCAGATATCAGAATTTCTCACTCACCTTCAAAGCCCGACTCACATAACACTCGGAACCGGTAAATTCCGTTTGATCCTTTTTATTCAAGAGGACGAGGAAATAGATGTAATTCCACATGTTGTGTTCCTTTTTAATGTGATGTTCAAATGTAACACCTTTGTTATCAAAGGCTGACCGCCCGAGACCTAACGATTCAACAAAAATCCACATCACAAATTTATCTGCCATTCCTTGATTTGCATCCAAACAAATCAATTACCACAAATGAAGCATGTATTGCGCAGTGTATCTTCTTTGTGTTGCTTCTCTGACCTTAGGTCGGCAAAAGTGTCGATGATGACACCAAAAATGAGATTGAGAAGAATGACGATAATTACAAAGTAGAAAATTAAATCGTACAGAACTCGAACAGTGTACAAGGGTTCCTGCATCAAAACAATACATACACATTTATCTGAACAACGACTACGAGAAGGAATATCATTAAAAAACATTTTGTAGTAAAGCTACTGGAATAGATCAAAGAAATGAAGCATGACAATTCGCATGGATATTTCCCAACGTCCTGAACTATCAAAAATTTCAAAGCGCAAAATAAACAACTAAGCTTCCGTCTACCTGATCCTTGTTGGTCAGAAAGTAAAATGACTTTTAGAGGGCAGAAGAAACAATCCAGTTTCATAGCAGTCATTTAGTCTCGCTTAATAAATGAATAGTCATTAGGCGGCCATTGAGAAACGAGAGAAAGGCTGCATTGTATTGGGCAGGAACGAATAAATGAGTAAAGCTCTAGAAGTAGCTAAAGGCGTAGCTCATTTGATTCGGAATGAGATTCACTCACGGTTTTGCTTGGAGACCGAAGTACATCTCCGATCCCACCACCATTCCGCAAGCCTTGATTCAGAGTCGTGATGATACACATTAGCAACGTGTCACAAACATGTTCTTTTCCATCATCTCCATCATCATCCACCACAAGAGCACCTAGTTCTGGTCCAACAAATTTAATCAGAACAAGTGCTTCCAAATTATTCACTCACTAACTGAAGTAATTAAGTAAGTAGCCATTCCACTCGTTCTGCCTATAAAATAATTAATTGCCCTTCCAAGAGCATGTCTGGCCATTTAATTAAGCGCAGTTAAACTTGTGTGAATCGTAAATGTAGGATTTAATTAACGTAAAGTAGCCACTGCGACTCAATACCGTGTCCTCGTCAATATTATTTAAAATCTACGGCCTTTCAGAAAGTAGCAATTAACTAAATTACGGAAGGTTGAGTAATAATACGTACCTTGACCCGTTGCATTAATGTTATTAATGGCGTCGATGTCCACAACAAAATCATTTCGAAAGTAGACATAACCCACAATTGAGAACAGGTAGCAGAGGATGATGCCGAGGATGGCTGTCAAAATGATGGAACGTCCATTCCTGGTCACAGAGCGAATGACGTTCATCAGAGTCTCTTCGCGGTACGCCACGTCAAATAACTGAATCGAGAGTCAGAGTCGTAATAGAAATGGATTACTTGGAAGGATCACAGCCTGCAGCAGCGTCATAAAATATGAGTGCAGGTATCCCTTCTAGCTCAACCATGATCCAAGCTACTAAAAAGTCCCCTTTTGCATCCATTCGTACCCAAAGAAAGCTGCCCCCAATTTGTTTAATTTCATGGTCCTCAATTATACTTCTCTTGGTGGAATAGTTTCCTCAATTACAGAAAACGGGTCGTATTTGCAATTTAATTTTACAATTCTCTAATTCAAAGCAATCTTTTTTTTGAGAATTTGCCTTGGTTTGTGTTGTACTAAAAAAAATAGTAATTCGACTCCCGCAACTTTCCCAATGAAGGAAAAGGCATTTCTTTTGACAGCCATTCGAATCCTTCCGCCTCATAAAAAGAGCAAACTTGAGGAAACTGCACAAAAGAACTGAACTCGAGATAAAAATTGGAGATTCAATTCAACTATTCGCTTTTGCACAGGAAATGATGAAACTCACCAGAATCGAGTAGGCAAAGGGATGAATAAGAAGGCCAATGAGACAGAATAGTCCGAATAAGAAGTGATAAACAAATTCTGTATCCATAATAAGTTCTCGTGTAGTTCTAAAAAACATTCCACTTCGACATTGATGCGACACGATGTGCAGTCCTTTTAGAAGAACCTGGAAATATTTCAACCAGAATTACAAAGGCAACCTAATCAGATTACGGTTAGTCCATAAGTCGCCATTAAACGAAGAGCACGAGCTAGTCTTTAAAATAGTGTATTGAAAGGTGACGTACAGCAATAAATCCGAGGATATGAATGGCGTGCTTGGGTCCACCCAGGACAATAATAATAAGAATAATGAGTGAGATATTGGCTTGAGGACCGGCCACGTCTGGTTTACGTAATTGGATTTGGCCACTGTATCCGCAGAGAATGAGAAGGATACCCATGATGATTCCCCAGTGAGGACTACGTCCTGAAATACAGCATCAATTTACTCCTCGAAACATCCCAACTCAATCTCCTACCGACGAGTCTTTAATGACTCCACTTTCTTCAAATGAGACTTCAATTAAATCCGATGAAATTTGGTCGTGAGATCCGAGAGGGAAGACATAAAATAAACCATAAACTCACCTCCTTCATCCTCACGTGAAAACGGGTATCCAAAAGCCACCACTACATTGATCATCACTATCATGGTGAACACGTAATTCGCGAGGAAAGACTCATACAAACTGCAACTGAAAAGCATCGGCCGATCTAGGGGTTAAAAACATTTCAAATTATTGAATAATAATTTCATCAAGCGTAGAACGGGGCAGATATGGTGTTGTATTTTGTCATTGCTATTCTGCGGTAAATCATTGGGTGTCAAATTCATTGAATTAACCAAGAGAAAATTGCGGCAACTCAAGAAAGTTTTCAGGCACTTTAAACATACTTCGCAGTTGTTTCTGCCATTCCATCTCATAGAATAAAGTTTCCTTTCCCTCCAAGAAGTTTGTCACTTTTGATCCTTTCTCGTCATCTTCGGTGGTCCGGAAAACTCTCTCTTTCGTTTCGTTGGTCAAATAAGCACAGACCGGTGGGATGGGAAACACGACTTTGTCCAAGTATTCCCTCTCCTCATCTGAACGCACAATCTGATCAAAGGCAAATTCAATTTCACTTCAAGAAATTTAGGCTTAACATTATTGTGTTAAGTCTCACTTCAATTTGTGCAGTTCGACTACTGTAATAATTGAGAGCATCCGAGTACAAAGTCTTTTTGCTCACTGCCTTTGTCAATTCCTGTTCCACTGCTTTGTCATGTTGAGCTAATTGATGGCAGAGGATGTACAAGGAATGTCCCACCTGATTTGATCATCCAAGCATTAAATTAACATCCCATGCGTTTATATTTTGATCCCTTGTCACATGAACTCACTTGCTTGGCTGCCACAGCCGTTCCTCTCATGTGGTAAACATAATCATCCCGATCCGAGCTGTGAGCCTTGCCAATCATTTCAATCTAGACAATTCAAATCCAACTTTGAGAAAGGAGATTTACAAACAAGCGAGCTATGAAGCAGGCAAAGGGCAAAGTTGGGCTTAGTTTCTAGCTGAACACTCCACCACATTACCGCATTGGGAAATTCGTTTCTAAGGAGCTGACGCGAGCAGCAGTTCTAATCAAAAGACAATGTGGAGTTAAGGGAAACACCAAATTCTAAGAATTTGGACTAGGAATCGAAGGGGTGTCTGGATATTAAAAATTAATTAGTATGCAATAAAGCAGGGTGCTGACGTCACCCACGAGTGGAGGAGTAATTAGTGAATTAGGGGGTGGGAGATCTGCTAGACTACAAGGAGTGTTCGCAAGAAAATTAATTACTATCCAGTTAACGAACCATGTTCCTTATATTCATTTTGCTTATTTTTTCAAACTTCTCAATCCCGTCCTTGCTTTCCATGAGTGAAAGGACTAATTTGCTCGCATGGTTTTTCAATTCCATGACTAAATCCATCCGACGTTTGCTCAGCGGCGTAATGTCATGAGCAACAAACGTTGTGACAATATCAATGGCATTTGACTCGTGAAGGATAAGCGTGTTCTGATTTTCCAGACAAGGACCTTGGCAAAACTCTGTCAGCGTGCGCAGAGTTTGATTAATGACAGAGATATTGTGTTCATCTACAAGGAGCCCAATCAGGCCCGGACTTCCGGTGTTGGAGTCAAAGATGCAGTCGAGGAACACCAGTGTTTGAGACACTAAATCATAGGCAGTTTTGTTTGCTTGCTGACGCAGGAAGCTCTGAGAATTCAAACATATTTATAAAACCCTGCTATTCGCACCCAATTTGAATATGATTTCCTAAGAACCCTTGCTTCAAAATTTCATATGCAGTTTGGAACATTTGCCATACCTGCATCTCCAAGTTATGATTTTCACACAGGAGCTGAAGAAAGCGGAGAGAACTTTCCACAAGTTTTTCGCGTGGGTGCTTGAGGTTAGAAATAGCATATCCATCCTTACGCAAAACAGTCGTCGCTACGCCGGCCAATTCATTCTCATCTTCATCAAGAGCGTATGAGTTCTTATTATAATTGCCAACGCCATTTCCTAGAAAAGGAAAAGAACATTGCATGTATATTCAATTGCAGTGACAAATCCGATCCTTCACATGTTATGAATGGAGGAAGTCTCCGTTTAGCACACCAGAACTTTGGCTATTATCCCCTTTCGTTAGAATGAAATGAAACGAAACACAGGAAAACTAGTTTTTCGATTCTCCCAAGAAAACTTTTCCCCACCAACTTTATCATGGGAAATGTGCCATACCCCTAAGGAAGTTTCGTGTCACCTTTTACGGCAGCCAAGCGCTTGTAGCCCATGAATACCTCCTTTGTTGCACTCAGCATTTCATCGCCCATCCTTTTGGAAACTCTTAAGATGCTAGACCCATCTGTAAAATTCCAGACAGAAGGGATTGGTTTACTAAGCTAGAGATTAATTCTAATTCTTAATTACTTACCTTGCACTACACGTTCTTTTGATAAAGTGCTATAGGATAGGGAGGGTTTAGAATCCCCTCGAGCTATATCACTGATTTTTGTCCTTGCTGCTGCCCTCAGGTCGGCCCCAACTTCCCGTAAAATATCATTTAAAACCTACCGCAAAATTGGAAAAATTCAAATGCTTCAGCAATACATTAAAAAATGCTTTTGATTTTTAATTTCTTCACACCTGTAAAAAATTATGACTCTTAGCGCAGGATGAAAGATGTTGGTGAAAACTTCTTTGCAGCTCTACAGTCTCCCCACTCAGCAAGGAAATTCCTAAACTTATAGTTTCCTCCTTGAGAATATCTGGGGCTTTACCTAATTTTGTCAAAAGCATCACCACTAGTCGGGATGCTCCCAACTGGTCTAAAATATAATGTGCTTCTCCGGATAATTTTCCATGCCCTGTTAAACCAATAAAAATACAACATATTGATTATAAAATAAATTCTAGGATTTGCATTTGAGTTTAAAAACGCACATCCCCCACTGTCCTTTTCTTTCTGCATCCCCTTCTTATGAGACAAAAATGACGGAACATTTGCTTTTCCAAAGTACTTTGCCATACATGCTTGATGAATTTCCTTGCCCTGTTTGATGAAAAATAAATCCATTTTTAATTCATGCCACGCTATCTTAAACTGCACAAGGTGAATGTTTACATACTTTTTCTGTCTGAAAGCCTCGCCGCTCAAGCATGTCCTGGAGCACGTTTAAAATCTGAACACAAAGTTCATTTTCGCCTTCATCCGCTAATTTTTCAGCATGGGAAATGAATCTAAAAAATAAATGAACAATATTCTCATTCCCCAATGTCAAAATGTGGGAATACAGATATTTAAAGAAAGTGTTTCAGGGCGCAAACAAATAGGTCCTGTGAGGATCATAAAAAGACGAACAATTTGCTGTTAATGGGTTAAAACTGGTATCTGGAATGACACGCTTACTTTCCAATGAGCTTCCCGTCTTGACACAATGTGTAAGGCCATGTTGACTTTGGGAAAAGTCCTTCAGCTCGACACAAGACATCCGTCAACGCCGTCGTCTCCGCACGTATCATGTCTGCAATGGCGGGTTTCAGCTTTTTCAGCAGAGTTTGGATTTGCAGTGTGATATTTTTGTCCTGGCTAGTCTACAATGTGAGAATTTCCTTTTGTATAATTCGGCACTCCGCATTTCACAATTCCCTATTCCATAGTGCCTGAGATGCACATCATCAAATCTGAATAGGATTTTGGTTACTCACTGGTTCTGAGGAAGTCTTCGTCTTGGGAACATCCATCATAAAAATCCATTTCGCTCTTTTATTTATTTCTGAAACGAAGACTTCTGAGCTCTTCTGGATTTCAATTTTTAAATATGCGGGGAGGTGGACTAGTCCGGATGAAACTATAAACATATTTCAACACGTAAATTAAAAATATGTTGCCTAACATAATGTGCCTAAGCACCAAGTAAATTACCTGAGCTGTACATGATATTCAAACAATTCTGAACCTCGTATAGTTTGTTTGGGTGAATCCATTTTGTATGTGTTAAACGATATATGGCCTTTATCAAATTAAGATAGACTTCTTTGTGACCCTGAAGTGAATCCAAAATTATTAGTCAATCGTAAATGTGTAAATTACAAGTTTTAGCACACTTACATAAATGACTCCAGCAGAATGGCTAAGTATTCGTTTCACAAATATTTTAACAACAGGAATGATGCATTCGTAGACATAACTTTGACTTTGAACATCTGCCTCAGCCTCACTCAGTGGAGCGTTAGCAATATTGAGAATCTCAGGGAGAAAGTGTTTATCCAAAATTGTCCACATCCGATTGGAACTATATACACTTCGAACATCCACTTCCGTTACCAGGTAAGCGTGGAGGAGGAACCCGACATATGCCTCTTTTACCTACACGAGCATGAACAAATTCATGTCAACAAATTATGATTATTAATAATACGAAAGCACTTGCCTCTAAGGAATACTCCACGCTGCACAGAACCGAAACAATTCTGTCAAGAGGTAAAACTTGCTGGCACATTGATTCCGTGTAAACATTCCTTCCAATTGTGCAGTAGGTTAGCAACGTGACCAATTCCTTGTGAAATCTAATAATAAAAATAGTCGGGTCTGTATGCAATAAATTACAACCGCGAAGTTCTCGGAAAACCAAAATCATGCATGAATTACCTGAATTTCTCCATTTCACTTGGAAAAATGTATTTGGCTGTGGATTTCTCCACATCAAAACCAAGAAAATTGACGACATCCTCGTGACAAATTGCCAGCTAAGCAAAAGCCAAAATTGTTACATTCCACACAGCACAAGTTCTATGCTTAGCAAAGCACACAATAACTAAACACACCTGGTAAACTACAGTCTCCTGATTTTTCCTAACGATGTATTGCTTGGGATTTACGATATTTTGTAAGGTAATCAAGTAGTCAGATGCTTTGCTCCAATGCTTCTCTCGATCAAACACTCGTTTCACTAAATATTCTATGACATCATCTTTCACTGTTGCGCAAAGTTTGATATTGTTCTCGAAGACTGCCCGAATCGCAAAAGCTTCGCCGACCTAGAAAAAAAAACGTGAGTGATATCGCTGGTGTAATGAATGAATATTTATTACAAATTCTCTCGTACCTCCATCCCCATAAACACGTTTACGTGATTCGCCATAATGACTTGATTTTCTTCATTTCCCATGCAATACGCCTGGAAAAATTCGCTGATTTCCTGTAGGAGCACAACTGGCTTTTCATCCTTAGGTTCTTTTAACAGTTTCAGGACTTGAATTAAAACTTCTTCAACTTTGTTCTCCCTCAGAAGGTGCTGATTCTGTCGATTATTAGTCACCATCCCATCCGGCGTTAGATTCACACAAAGTCTTTTCAATTGTTTTAAAATCTAGATTTGAAATAACATTTGCAAGTTGAGAGTAGTCATAAATTAATAATTACTATTTTAGGAAATTGTATTTACTTCTGAAATTGAAGGGAGGTGGTTGAGGAGAGGATATTTCAGAGACAACGTCCTTGAGATAAAGCTATGCCGCGACGAGAGCTCATAAGATCCGACTGGTGATGGCATATTATCATCAACTGTTGGACTATCCCCGGCATCATCGTCCATACTTGACTGTGCCTGTATCAAAATGAGATGTGACCACAAGCTCCATAGTATAGTAATTCTATTCTGACTTCACCTTTACCTCTCGTTTGAGTTTTGCTTTTTCTTTTGTACGCCGATTCTTTGCATCCTTTACTGCTGCAGAAATCCGTTCAAGCTGGACTCGAATAATCTCCAGCACATCTGCATCCCGCTTGCTACTCAGTATTTGTGTCTGTCAAATAGCACAAGCACATTAGCTAGTTCCATGAAGTTAAAAAACGTTCCATCAGACGAAGCTAAAAAAATTTAAATCTTACTTTTTCTAAGGCCTGAAGCAATCGTTTGCGCTGACTAAAAATTGTAATGAGGATTTTGGTTGCACTTCGTATAAGGGCATAGTGAGTGTTGGATACACAGTAGAGCAAAAGTTTAAGAAAATCGGAATCGTCCTCACTGAAATGAAGAAGCACCAATTGAATACGCATCGCAGGACGAGAATCAACTCACTTTAACTTACCAAATGCTTAACGAATGATCTAAGTATTTCGTGAAGGTTTCCAAGTCCAAATCTGCCAAGTTAATGTCTTTATTTTTCTCTGTTTCATTCTTAAAGTGCGACAGCAAATTTATTAAGCGGAAATCCAGGACAACTTCAAAAATGTGCTGCGCATAACCAACATCACATCACTAATTAATCTTGGCCAAATCAAAAGCGTAGAAATAAAGTGTACCAAACCTCGTATATTTCAAGAATGATGACTTTCATTTCCAACATGACAGCATTATTTTCATCTCTTGCCTTATTTTCCCTTGTTTCAATTCTGTCGTCTTGTTTTAAAAGCATGGCGCTAGGGTTTTCTTGAAAGTACAATTGCAAAGTAAGCAATTAAGACATATGGTATAGAAGATGTGCCAAGAACTGCATTAGATTGTGAATGTATTTACTTGGTACGCCGCAGATATTTGCTTCCTTACAAAGAGATCCTAAAATTGTTCTTAATATCATCCTCAAGTTGAAAAAGGATTTGATGCCATAAAATCCAAATCGAGCAAATTCTTTCACAAGTTTCAAGATCTGCAGACAAAGAAACACGTTTGAATTACCAACTGTCTGAGTCTCCCTATAGAGTAAGTTCAAAAATGAGTGTGGATTAATTTAAATGCTGTTTCCACTCACTACAGGCCGGCTGGCGTCTAAGAAGGAATATTTCATTACAAAATCAAGCTCACTCGATACTCACCTCAACTGAAAGTTTATTGTGCATAACGTGCTTGAATTCCGCCTTTTGTGCCACATCACACAAATACTTTTCAATAAATCGCATAGTTGGTTCAAATTTGGCAATTTGAGAGGCTTTGGCACTTGGCACACGAGACGCGTCATATCTGTAAATAAAAAAGATAGTCGAACAAAATCATTGCGAATTGCTGTCGGGCATCGGGTGGAACAAATTCTTTCACGGACTTTTCCACTGTGATTTCACTCGGGACATCCCACCACAGCCGAGAAAGAGAAACTTTTTTCTCTTCTTCATGCGGTTCAACGTCCACATGAAGAATCCGGATGAGCCGGCAACAGGAAATGCGCAGTTCAAATGGGAGTGTCAATGTTTCGCCAGACACACAACTAAATCATTTCAAGCAAAATATTTGATTCAAATTCGAAACTTATTGTTACTGTAATCAAATGCATGACAAATTGTCAAATATATTACCATAAAAGAAGGTTCACATCCAACTTTGGAGCCAGATTCCCAATTGTTTTCCCGTATCGCCCCAGGCACATGTTGGAGAACAGGTCCAATTGATGGCAATAATATTTGAGAATAGCAGCAGCTTCTCCAAATCCTAAACTTGCTTTCATCGACAGCTCGGAAATTCTTTTGCTCTACAAAACCAAGACAAATAAGTCAGTACCCAGAAACGTGAATACTCAAATTTTTGAACGGTACCTGGCGGCCATGAATGTGAAGAGTAACCTCACTGTTCAGTTTTGGAGATTCAATCCTTCCTTTCTTAATTTCCGACGGTTCTACTGCCATTCTGAAAGGTCAAGTTCAATATTGTTCAATTGTAAAGAAGGCAACAGTATTTAAAAGAAATTTGAAAATTTGATCCATACCTTGCCTCAAGGAGAACAGAAGCATTTTCAGGGCTTAGAAGAACACTGCAAATGATTTCTTGAGTTCGCGGGATCCCAGTTCGGTTGGAGACGCATAAGTCGGAGAGATGATCAAGAAACCGATAATCCCACTTGCTAATATTTTTCCCAAGGAGCCCAACAAAAGTGTGTACTTCCTTTGGTGTGATGTGCTCTTCTAGTAGTTTTCGATTATTGTGAACCAGAGCTGTAATAGTTTCTTCAGCATGGATATCCAATCCAATTTGTTTTTGCATGAAACCAAAGTGCTTTGCAATGTCTTCCTATCAAACACACATGTTGGAAATTAATAACGCATTGGAGTGAAGTTGTATTGCTCATCCGCATACTTGATTTTTCCTGTAGTCTTGCTGACTTATGCATAAAATGCTGTAACACAGTCTGAAGGTATATTTCCAATTCAAGTCCTGAAAGTTCGGGCGCATGTTTCCAGTAGTTTCATCAAATTGCACCTGTACATTATTGAAGAAGCAAAAGACCATAGTGTGACTTAAAGTGCTATTGTATAAGTAACAAGCAATCTTACCTTCAAGAGTTGAAATATGTATTTGAGAAGAAATTGCTCTCGCACAAGCTTTTGTCGTTCTCTTGAAACACCCTCTGCTACAAATTCAACAGGATCAACGTTCACATGTTTGGATTCAGATTCAGCAACAAAAAAGATTACTTCTGTTAAGGCATGACATGCGATTCTGAAAATGTAAATGGCAACACATGAGACTTATTTGCTCCTGTTAGGTGGATATAAAGATGTAAGAAGTACCTCCTATCATGATGAGTCACAATACCTTTCTCCAACTTATTACAAAAATCCTTTAAAACTTCCGAAACATCGTTGACGAAATCCAAATCTCGAACTTCGTCTGGAGAAACCGGAACAACAGCAAAAGCTTCTTCATCTCTTCTGACTGGCATACAACGCAGCTATGGGTTGAAATAAACAAGATACAACTGCTTTTTCGCCATAAGTGAGCTAAATTCATCGTAACGATATGGTTACCTACCTTATGCATGACAGGTTTTGCGTCTGGCTTTGACTCATCAATATCAATGGCATCGTTAGTAGCGCAAACCCATGTCTTTGTCGCCATATGTCGGAGACGAACATAAGAATTCTCCGGGACAATCCCATCTTCGCTTTCAGCCGATGTTGGACAAAATTCGAATACAGGAGGACTTCCTCCGTGCGTAACTGCAGGTATCACTTCATATTCCTCGTCTTGATAGGAGTCTGGGGTAAAATACAAAACCAAATGGAATCAAACATTCGCTTTATCAAATGCTGGCCCGTTTTAAATTTTAAGTAAGAATCTCCAGATTACCTTCGCTTTCCGTTGACTCTTTATAATTCACTGGCCCATTTGCATGAGCAGCCAAGTAAAACCCAGTGGCCATGTGCTTGAGCCGGTAAATTGAGTTCCAGCATCCTGCCCCGGATCGGCATGGATCCCTTTGCAATACCTAAATTATAAAATAATTAAAATGCGTATTTTCAAAAATGTTTTGTTGAAATTGAAAAAGACAGCAGTAACGCTAACCTCGACTTCCCACAAAGCTTTACTGGAGGTTGCGGATGCCGCAGAAGCCCTTGCAGTTGTTCGCAGAAAAATGTATGACTTGGACTTGTGTGAATCCAGAGTCACAAACCTCTCTTTCTCAGTGTGAAATAGTCGCACTACATCGCCTCCTTTCAAAATCTTTGGCCTGTTTTCCATATAATTTAGGAAGAGGACTAGTCTCCACGGTGTGAACGGTTGAGAAGCTGAAGAATTAACCTGAAGTTCAGTATTAGCAAATTGTAAGAACAATGTTGAGTCGTGTCTGTTGTGTGTGCAAACCTCATGAGATCCAGCATCACCACTTAAAGAGTCGTCCGAAGTATGAAGGCACTGCAGAGTATTTCCAGCAGAACTTAATATCACTTGATCGTGAACAATGACGGGGTCGCCTTCATAATTATTAAAATCGGGTCATAATTAATTAAAAAGTTAATGCTAGAACCTCTTATTTTGAATAATAACTTTAGTTGTCATTCAGTTAGTTTGTTGTTGTACCGATAGCACGATGCTTGTACGAAGGAACGATTTGAAACCACGAATCTTCATTGCCACGTCTGTCCAAATAAACTCGCATTGCCAATTTGTCCGATTTAGCAGGAATTCTTCGATTCACAGTCAGATACTTGTTTGACTTCATGTGCAATAGCTATTTTTAAACAATAAAATTTTTAAATGTTGTGAATTTGCCAAAATTATTACTGATTGATTCTAGCTAACTTGAACGTTGAGACCATATGAGAGCGGGAGGCCAATCTTTTTCGACATGTCCTTTTCATTTTGCTCCCTTTCCAACTCTGCCGCATGCTATTATTTAATATGAATATTTTTCAATCAAATATATAGTGTCCATTCAAAAATCACACCGTTTGCGTACTTACATTCAAACTTCGCATGAGTGTGGCTTCGTCAGAAGTTCTCGAGGAAATATTTGTCCTTGAAGCATGCCAGTATTGTTGCTGTGCAGAATAACGGAGGGCTGGGCACAGTTTGAAAAGACAATCTAAATGGATTAAGAGATGTGTACCAATTTTAATGCAGCAAGAGGCTAGTACAATTTAGGCACATATTTTCCGAGTTCTGTACAGAATGTGAGCACAGGAATTAATTCGTATAATAGATCCAATACATTTTCAAATGCTTTCATTTTGCAAGCAGTTCGGGTTAAGACAGAGACGCGCAAATTTTATGCAACTTTATCCTAAATTATTGGGATTAGCTGGTCGTTTCACCATTGTTAAATTTTGATTGTGATATCCTGATGAGTGCTCTGCAGTGCGTAACGACACAAAAATTGAATGACCCGCACCCATGCAGTAACCATAAAGAAAAGAATACCAAAATTGGGAAGAATTAACTTGAATGCTATGCTACTGCAAATGTTATGCAAATTGTCCAGGAAAAACAGTAATCTAATCATTAATCATGGGCATCAGAATTATGGGTTATGATGAAGAGGTCATTCAGTAGATGAAAGAACTTGAGAAAAACAGGAACATGTGTGTGGATTTTTCCCACCGGAACAGGAAAGCGGTAATACCTACTTCACAAATTCCTGTGTTAGATAAGATGCATTTGGAATTAAGCAGAAATTTCATTGTGTATAGTTTTCGCGATGCCAATTTGCCAAAAAGATTGAAGTTAAGAGAGACAAAAGGGGGAAGAAGCGAGTACGAGTGATTAAGAGAATTATAGGCCACCGTGCCAATCAGGACAATTCAAGGCTACTTTCCTCTACCAAAAAAGAGTCTGTCATTCTTACCTCTAAATTTTTTCGGGGGATTCTGCACGTTTCCATTGTTCGGGCAAACGACACATCGATCGTCCACAGATCTGAACAAAGATTGAGTTTTATTAGCAATTATTAATAGTCCTTCTGCAAACATATACTTATTGCGTAAACTCTTCAACGCTATAGAGTTTACGTTGCACTATTGGTAATTCAGATGATACTGAACAAAGAAGAAAAACGCTTTGTTCCAGGAGATTAATTCTATGGTGCTACTACTACTACTTTTAAATTAGAGAAACGACGTTAAATTTTATGATCCAGGTGAGCACGGCAAGGAAAGGAATACATGTCATGAAGATCGCAATTTTTATGTGTTGAAGTTGAAAGTTGCATTTTGCAGCGCCTAGCAAATCAAATCACAATGGAGTTCTGTAATCAGAAACTATAGTCAATCGTATTATAAACTAATTTGCAACCGTCCATTGAAATTTAAACATGCCCGAGTCGAGTCTTCAATTTTAATTTTGACGAGAAGTATTTAATATGCCTGCAATAATTATTTTCATGCTGGCTGTATATACTCTGTAATTGCTATAAACTAGGTTAACACTAATTGATTAAGTTAAACAGCTGCTTTCCCACTAATTCTTTTATTCCAAATAGAATATGTGTGCACCATTATTGCTGCAGATTGACTACATTAGAGCAAATCTTGTATGCCAAGAAATAAAAATTGTCGTTATTTTAATTGATACAAAAACCAATTATTGCGGCATCGTCTCAGTCTACATTCTATTACATTATAAATTTTGAAATCTGCTTTACATTTACCAAGAATAGAAATGGTTTGTTTTCCTCTATAACATTTGTAAACCCATCTTGAAACACATGTGGCTTTGACCTTTACTACTACTACTTACTATGTCGGGAGATTCGAGGTTGGAATTTACACATTTGTGCAGATGAGGGCCAGCAGCACATCTTTTTTCTCTGCTGTGTTGAATTAGCACTTCCCATAAAAGTCAATGTACACAAGTACACGACCGCTCGGCGGGGAGACAGCCTAGGTTATTGTGAATATAGACAAGGATGATATGCAATGCTAATGCACAGAATGGACCTTGAAATCCAATAAATAAACCTGGGCTCAGAACACGCTACAATTACAATTTAACGATTATGATGATTATGCCACATCATGCCATTGGCTCATGCCCTGCTATAATTCTTCAGTTTCATTAACAACCGGAACTAGAGTCCCCTGATATGCGGAGCAACATTGCAAAATTAAATTCGCAACGACTATTCCCACATGGAATTTTGATTGCCTGCCAAATTTTGATTTTGTTTATATGTGTTCTGCACTCTTTTAGCCGCTATGTCTGATCATGTTTTTGCCAACTATTAAGGATAATGAGTTTAAAAAATAATTAACCTTTCATGTATTATTGGCCTTTAAATCCTTCAAAAGAATCATGATTCATTGTAGCTCGCGCTCTCCAGCCGCGTAGTAATTTGCAAACCGGGCATATTTTAATAGCCACTTCATTGTAAGAATTTAATTTTCTACTACCACTCTGCAGTGTCTGCAGGCAAATTTTTTGTTAACTTTGCCGATGCTACGCTACACTTTTAGCAAATAATTTTAAACGGAAAAGTATCCTTACCCCAAAGTGCTCAGGAAACCATTCGGAGTTTTCCCGGGTTCTCCTTCCCCAAAAATGCTGACAACATCCCCAAAATGTAAAACTTTAGAACTTTGGCCCAGTTCCATTTTTAATTATTGAAGAATAATTTGCAAAAATATTACGGTTAACTGAATCACAGATTAAGAGAAGCTCTGACGGTGTATTATACACCCGTCTCAATTTTAGTTATATTTTTCAAATTCCAGGTTTCATTGTGGTCTGAGCCCTCCTTGTTTACTAAACTTTAGTAATCACAATGCAAGTTGAGCTAAAAATTGTTCCGCGAACATATAGTTAAGAGGCACGAAGCGGTTTCTGTGCACACATGCTGATGTATTGGATCACAAATGAACTGTAAACTACGTCCATAGATGTAATGTACGTTCTTGCCATTTGCACAATAGACGTCCGTATCTCACACTCAGACTAGCATCACTCCAAATTTTACACTGGCCAACAAAAGTTTAATCATAGATCGTTATTACTTTTGAAGGGAATGGCCTTCGTCAACAACTGCATGGATATCACAGAGAGCAAGCACACTTCAATTTTGTGTGTGCATTCCTGTAGTATTTGAATATTTTGTACCACCAACCACATTCAGTTTGACCGGCATCCTCTCCCATTCCCAATTTATTATCTCCAAGTAATTCTCATTTAATGCCAAGTGTGAAGTGTCTTCAAATAAATAACATTCACTCTCAATATTATTTGTGTTGATCAATTTTTCCTGTCGGTTGGCAGAGCTAGCCAGAAACAGCCACGACCACAACAGCACTGCACTGGGGAGACCCAGACTTTACTTTTTGTGCTGGCTGATATGGTACGACGATGGGAAAACTGTTTGTGTTTTGCAAAAATTGGTAGAGGATGACTATGGATGTTGTGCAGGTGAGAATGAAGGACGACGTGGAATCCTTACGCAAGGAAGTTAACTTGAAGCCAGTTTTTAGTAATTGTGCGGTTTAATAAGCCGCCGACAAAACCTCCTCCCCTCAAGAAATCACCTTGTTTCCCACTACGAACACGATGAAGGCAATACAAGTACTACTACAAAACACAATCCAACTCATGAACGTCTCAAGTGTTTCAGATCAACTGCTGATTTACATTTTGCACACGAAAACCCACGACTGCTTCATAGGACATGCTGAAGCCCAACACAATGTACACATTATGTTTACCCCCTTTCCTTTCCCAAATGCTGAAGCTTAAACACAGTTAAATATTTCCTACTCTGTAAGGTACGGATGTTGTTAAGCCCTGGGCTCCATTAAAGAGCATTGGGAGTTTAAGTGCTTATTTATCCAGTGTAAAATTGCAAATAAATTACCACCACCCCACGCCAAGCCACGTGGAGTGGAGAGGTGAACTAGGTTAAGAAACAAAGATAAAAATGTAACTAATCCCAGACTTCTTAATGAAGCAGCAATTGAAAGAATCAAACTGACCAAAAATTTAAAGTGTGAGTTGAAAAGAAAGAGACATGCGGAATGTTTTGTGGCTGTGGTTTCCTTTCATTTAATTAAAGGCTGGTTCGCGAAAACGTAAAAAACTATCACTCCTTGCTGTTTATTTCCTTGCCTTCCTTTTTGTTGCGAATATTTATTTGGCGTCGCGTTGAAGCAGAACATACATGAGGATGGTGCACTACTTTTGTATTACTTTGTACATGTGTTTTTCAACATTCAACTTCATGTAGCAGATATATACAATTTTTAAATACTCTGCCACAGGCTATCATAAACATAAAACAGAACCCGGTAGTTATGTTGGCAGAAATCCGACCACACGGTGATCCGCACACGACATACTCTCTTTTCTGTCAATTATTAACATAAGCTGGCTCCGAGAACCGAATAGAGGAACACTGGATTTAGCAATTATTGTAGGCCGAGCTTTCAGGCCAGGATGTCCATATTTCTTCTAATTAACGATACGTATTCCTAATGGGTTACCATTTTAAAATAATTAACGACCCCCACGTTATCAATGCAACCATAACCAACGAGTATAATTAACTGTGTAAAATTTAATCATATTTTCCAATTCCGATTAAGTTGATTTGCGCATACGTAATCAATCACATGTAAGGAAACTGATCTCCCTAATTTTAAGGCAAGCTCCACGCAATAATAAGGTAACTAATTGAGTAGCTAGTTCAGTAATAGTCTAGTTTTTTATTATCTCTTAATGATAATAGACGAAAATCCAAATTTTGTAACGACTCTGTGCGTATGGAGTTGCAGATCTACCCTTCGCTTCGATGCGATGTAATGTGCCGCATTTAATGCAATGCGGGAGATAGATGGTTTCTGTTTCTTACATACGATTTCCGCACAAAGAATCCTCCTCACATTGGTTTCTTGCAAGTTAATGTATGAAGAGGGCGAGAATAAGAACAATCTAGGTCTCTTCTCTCGTAAAGAGTTGAATTATAAACACATGAGCAGTACAACTACTTGTAACGTGATTGCAAAATAAATATTTACATACAATTACATCTAAATGTATTAAAATGTCTATGTACATCAGCCCATGCATAAGAGTATGTGCAAGGGCATGTACAGAGGGTGAGTCAGCCTATAATGACCACGTTTAAAACGTTCCTCAAAAATTCAATTTTGAACGCTGAATTTATTTTGCATGTTTAATATGTTGTCCATGCGATCTAGTTTCCATCCGTAAAATTCATTTCCAAGATTCGAAAACATTTCGTACTGTTTTCGTCAAAACCGCATTCCACGTTTGTTGAACGAGTTTCCAAACACTAGCAATTTTTTAGGCCTGTCTCAGATGAAAGGTCAGTTTTTTCGGGTTTAATGCATAATAAATCCTTCCGTCTCTTTTGCAGTCTCAAAAGTAGCATAAGGCCTTGTCAAGAGTGACCGCATACTCCGAACTTTGACCTGCCATGTGACCTTCATGGGGCCTCCAAATGCTGGTCTTCAGGAAAAGCATGTGTGATGGATGGCTTTAGAGCGTAGACTCTTGTCTTCCGCTTGGTTGTTTTGCCCAAATCTTCAT
>JAAXYW010001040.1:0-25946 GCA_036851895.1 Orthonychiurus folsomi
ACATTTATTTGGAGAATGAAACACATTTAGAAGGAAGGAGTATAGTAGTGATTTTCGTGGGTAAGATCAGTTTCCATTCGTCTTCGTCGTGCGTTGTGCGGTGGAGCGAGCAGGAGTTACAAAATTGCACGGGACGACGGCACGGGACGGGACGACGTCAATGTGAAATGTGGACCAGAATCCTGAAAAAAATTGTCATCGTGGACAAGAAGAGTGACACATTCAGTTAAGATTGACAGGTTTCAGTATGAGAAGTGTTGTTAAAAGCTAGGATACTGAAAACCGCAGTGAAAGTGAAAATAATAGTACAAGTTACAAGGAAATGGGGAGCCAAAGAGCAATCATTACGAGTGAGTTTTGATTTTAATCTATTTTGTAATCTATGATATTCTTTGTCTTCCCTTGATTCACAAATTATATGGAAATTGATCGTGTTTCTTATTAATTACGATGGTCTGTTTCAATTGACGAATTCTGGTGGAGAGGATAGCCCGCTATAAGTTTGTATTGACAAAGGTCACTGAATGCAAAGTTTTGTGATTTGGTTACTTTACCCGGTCACATGGATTGGGGATGACATTGCGACTTTTTATCTACAAATGACTTACTACCCAATACATAATACAATTTACAAGACATGAGTAGTTATTTGCAGAAGGCGAATGATGTTAGTTTTAAACTGTGTGTTTTATACATATCATTGGATTAGTAATTAGTTTGTGCCAATCAGAATCCGACGACGACGGATGTACTCGTCAAATACAGGCAAGATGATGTGCGCAGCAGTTTGAAGATAATTCTGTCATAAGTCGTACACAGATGGACGGAATATTTCATAAATCGCAAATACTAATATTTATAGGGATCACGCGAGTAAATATATTGTAATATACTTACATCAATTATGAGAGCATCGAACAGGAAATGCAATGGGAAAGAATTTTAATCTGGAAGGGCCAACCCGTGTCACGACTCACGAGACAAGCCCAGAATCAACCGGGCCAATCCATATTAAAATGACATTTATTTGATATTTATAATTTTTGATTATGGAAATCCAAATTACATGTCCATGTGGACGTACACTACACACGCACTCGACAGAAATCCATCATAAGATTAAGAAGCATGCATAATATTAGAAAACTGTACGAGTCTGGGATTTCAATTCATTCCTCCTTCGGTCGCCCCCCTTCATTTTTTGAGAAAAGCCACATTAACAGGAAATCGTGAAATCTATTTTTGGATCGGAATGCCAGAGTTCGAGTCCGTCTGACTTTGGACAAGTTCAGAGCTCCGAACGTTAATAGAAACAAATGCCTCAATCAATCAAACCCAAGTCAAATGGGATGGACACGAGGGTTTTGCACACGGAATATTTATATTTGTCTCAATTTGTTTGGTCGCCGCGCCGGTCCGTCGGCGAGACACGACGGACGACCGGACTGGATTTAACATTAACATTATCAAAGCTCTATTTATAAATTCCAATCCCTATCTTATCACAAACGACATACACACAGACGCAGTCACAGTCGCATCAAAGTCTGATGTACTGAGAATTCCAAATTCCAAAAAAAATATATTTTTATTCTAACATTACGTCCCCAGTGAACCACTTCAATAAAAAAAATACTGGGTGCTGTGCTATGCGACGCGATAATATTGACAGCGGGAAACTGAATTGTTTTTTAAAACACGTCACGCGGAGGAAGCGTATCCGTTTTGCAGTTGTTTTGTTTTGGATCCTTTCCCGGCCCTAATTTTCTTCGGATTGTGACATGCTGGAAATAAAAATAAGAAGTCAAGCCCCCGCTGCGTACCGGCAAACACTGACCGGTCGGTAAACAATTACCGGAATTGTTTTCGGAGGATTTGGAGTTGTTTTTCAAGTAACTTCCGATTCGTTTCATTAAAATTTGAATTGTTTTGATTTTTTGCAGAGATTCGTGAGGACTCCGAGCCAGGAGCTGGAGGAAATGCCATTTTACTCCGACATGGTGTCGGGGAAACTAATGGAAGACCCGGGACGAATGGGATAACCCCATATAATTCCGATTTTCCTATGATGGATCCCTTACTTCAGGATCATGCGTTCCAACAGCAATTGTTACAAGTATGTCTTTAGAAATTTTGAATTTCTTGTTTTCATATATAGGTATATAATATTATATCACGCATTTAAATTTCGATGGTGTGCTACAAGTCCGGATAAAGTTTTTTCATTTATTAGTTAAATTTAAAGTCAATCAACAGTTCTGTTCGTAAGTCTCAGTGTCAAAATACTACACCTGAGCAAATTTAGAATTGGAGTATCATTTTGAGGCCTGGAGTTAAAAGTTTTTGTAATACTCAGACTCTGAAGTGTGTACGACTGTACCGTTCCACCTTAGGATTAATTAGGATTCCGAAACCAAAATTTCCAAGTATTATTTTTTGATTCATAGCGGACATGTGTTGCTAATTCCATTGTCAACATTACCCATGAAATGTTTCAAACTTTTACCCAACTAATTATACGGAACTGTATTGCAAATTGTCGTACGTACTATATGATAAGGAGAGGACTAATGACAGTTTCGTAAAATGATTGCGTGGGCCCGGGTCGTGTAAGGAGGACTCAGCTGGCGCATGGCGTACGTTGCACTACAGATTGCGTCAAGCCGGTGACACTAGGAGAAAGCAGTCTATCCAATTAAAAACATCTTAGTCCAAACAACCGTAAACAAATGTGCCTAAGGATCCTTAATATGAAGTAAAAATAGCCCTTTTCCCTCCCGAGTCGCCATTCCATGAGTCCCGAATCCGCTTTCTTGGAATCACTAATTAAGTCATCTAATTAGTTCAGAACTTGCCTTGGCAAAGTCATTTCCACCTAGCTTTGCGCTCATACGGCCAAATAAGAAAAAATGTCACTTTTTGGAAGAAATCACATTAAGTCCTATCATTTTCTGTAAAAGTTGGAGAATTAAAGGAACCGGTCGAGTCGAAATAATAATTCTAAAAATCATAATATTTGTAAAACACTAGGTATTTTCTTACTGCAGCTGATTTTTGCATTAACTAATTTATTTTACTTTACAGTTGAAACAAGAGCAAGAGCTTCAAAACCAAATGTTGCATCAGCGCTACCAAGCCCAGCGCCAACAATTGGCTCAAGCTCACGAGAAACAGTTGCAGCAGAGACTGAAGGTAATTGTAAGTCATCAACTGTTTTATTCACTCCTAGTTTTATAAGGTTTTACTACAATTAGAATATACAATACAAATACATCATTTCGAGTCGTAAGAAACTGCCACAACTTTTAAGTCGCATGCTCACGGTCATATTTGAATCTTGAATGAAATGAGACGGGGTGGCTGGCAGGTAAAACCCTGGCAAAGTGTCCCACCCGTCATCCCGCCAAACTAATGCCGCCCCGCATGGTGTGAATTCGTCTTGCATGTGCCAGGGTTTCATAGGGAAGAAGAAATAGTGAGATGAATTATGGCCCTTTAGATTTTGCAAAAGTAAATGTTTCTGCTTCACAAGCCCCAAGTGCACTGCCAAGATCAAGATGTTCAACAAATGGTTTATTTGCTCTTCAAGCATTTGCATTGAGTTGGGACTGGATGTGCGTCACAGCCAGTCAACCAATTCATTCACGGGCAGAGGACAGAGGAACAAGATTTTTCTTTTGGACCCAATCCATGTCAGGTACAAAGATGAAAATTATTGCGAAAGACCAAAACGTGCTTCTTTTTCCTCAACCAACTTCATTAAATGGGCTGGACGCTCGACTGCCTGTTAAATTGTTTTTATGGCGAATACTTCTGCGCCTTTGGAAATTCTATTTTTAATCAATTCAATTGCAAAATCTGGAAGAGTTATGATCATTTCGTCAACCACACTAGGCAGGTGGAATGTTAAATTTATGTTTTACGTAACTTTGTTCATTTTTTTTGTATTTTCGGCACTAATTAAGAATCTGCACAAGATATTGCTTCGATCTCTTTTTCCTATTCGCTAATGGATAATTGGTGGGCTAACTGCGTGTGGAATTGTCCAGTCGCAGTAAATGAATTAAACACACACCCTGTTACCATTTGATACATCCAAAGTCGGAAAGTCAGAGCGGATGTGGGAAAAGTGTTATGTATGAATGCACTTGAGTTATTGCAATAAACACGAGCTCCCGCAACATTGTTCCAAAATCCAAAATTAGACAAAGTTTCAAGGCTATCCGGCCCTTCGTCATAGTTTTCTAATTCTGTACATCCGTTTTATCGATCATCATGCATTCTTGGATGGTGGTTGGCACAAACAAAGGCAGGGGACATTTTATTTTGAGTTGAGGGACGACAGCAACAGGAAATCCACTTTCCTGCTCTCCCGGCATTAGGTTTTTTGAAGCTGGATCGTTATACTAGCGGAGATTACAAGAGGATCGAATCGGGAATTGAACGGTGACCACATGAGGGAAGCAAGCGACATTTATTTCCAAGCTCAAGGATGGGAACCGGAAATGTGGGATATTATCACTGGGAAGGAGGTTTTATATTCTAACGGTTAAAACTTCGCACTTGATTTTGCAAAAGCAAACACAGGCCAGAATTTGGCAACATTTAAGGTTGTCCATTGCGAAGTTTTCTGAGGTGAATCACCGAAGCGCTCCGCCCGCCTGACCGAATGAATAATGCAGAGAAATATTGGGGAAAGTGCTATCTTGGGCAACTCCCTGCTAAAATATTAACAGTAGAAAAGTTTTCCAATTATGTTTGGGACACAACTTTGCAATTCGACTGTAGTTAAATAATAGATATGTTTATTTCGTTCATAGTTTTGAAGTTGATGAAAGGAAACCCCCCAGTAGTGTATTTGGCATCCAAAGCTATTTCTGAGACGAGGTTCTCCTCGAAGAAAATTTTGCCACCAATCATATGCCCTTGATCTATTTTCTGTATGAGAATGTTTGTAACTACATTTGCAGAAATTGCGAGAAAGGAATGGCGTGGCAATTTCTCAACGGCTAAGCACTTCGGAAGCTAAGCACTAATGACTTCGAAAAGCCATTTTAATTAACGACCGGGAATTATATAGCTTCATTCAAATTTAATTAAGTCCATAAATAAGTATAAATATGACCTACACGTATTTAGACTGTGAGGCAATGATTGGATTGGAAATTGCGTATTTTGGTACATGTCGTGTTTCCGTATTACGTAAATCCCAATTTCTCTCGTGTATTTTGGTCCCTTTGATTTATAAGCACAAAACAGTGGTTTGTCTTTGTCTTTCTTTGTCGACTGGATCGATGAACTAAATACAATTTTTGGATATTTTTAGAACTTTTCCCTGCGCCCTAGTTTATTGGATCCAATTTTATAGTGCTTTCCATGAGCACAAACTCATAATCAAATTAGGTTTCAGATTTAACTCCGGGGAAGGCAAGGGTAAGAGGATTTCCAAAGGAAAAGTACACCTTTCTAATTTGCTTCTGCAAAATTCCCCCGGAAGCCAGGATTGTGTTCATACGCTTTCATTTGATGACATGGAATCCATAGCCCATTTGAATTAGTTCACCTACTTTCACTCTAATTGGCAAATACGTCCATGCGTACGTCGTAGGCATTCCCACGTCTATGCTTTGAAATATTTTGGTTCATAATTTACCGCCACCGTCAGTCGCCTAGTCATTTCTTATTGTAGATGAGTAATTCAAAATTCCTAGATTTGTAATATGATGTGGGTTGGAATGATAGTGGAAATGATTGGCTGAAAAAGGAAGGACGGTCGGATTGAAAGTCTCCTTGAGAACAGACGGAGTGGGAAATCTAAATTTAGACATTAGTCCTGTTTCTGCTCTTTGGATTTGCACATCGGGTGGGACGGGACGGAGGCTTTCTCCGCTCCGTTCCAACCAGTCTCTCTCCGTTTTTCGGTTTTCCGATTTCATTCCCTTCACAGCCTCACGATGTGTGGGTCGGTCGATTTGATGGTGAAGCTAAGAATAGTTTTCACGAATGTAGTTCAACCCGTTACGACGGACTCCCCGCTCCTCCTGCCCTGCTTCTTTTTCCGAGAAAATGAATCGATATTGAGAACTTTGCGAATCACACGCGAAATTTGCGAAGCTGTGGCCCTTTACTACGTGTACCCATTCCCCTGCGCTGTTACACTTGTACTAGTTTTCCTTTCTCGTGAGCGAGTGTACATTGGACATTCTCTTTTTATAAATCGAGGAGAGAATTGTCTCTCAAATATATAAAATTGGGTCTAACTTCGAGAGATATGTAATGGATGCTAGTACTCCCAATACAAAAGGATGAGTCATTTCAGGCACGTTCCCCACCACCTTGTTGAAGCTAAATTATATTTCAAAATAATAATAAAATAACACATGGCGTGAAAGTACAATTCAATTCGGGGGGACTGGATTTGTTGATCCAGTTAATTTTGAGCTCGGGTTCTTGGTAAAGCACGTACATACAGCACTGCACTTTGGTGTTGGGTTAGATGAACAAGATGACATTGAGTCTTTAGGGACAAGGCGTTTCATTTTTGACTTCATGTCACTAAGAATTGGCTCCTCTTCAAGTGGGTAAAATTTTATTTGCACTTGACGTACAGTCACCATTATACGACGACGGCCGTGCATCCTGAGTTTGAGCGGGATTCGGAGAAAATATTTTCTCTGCTGCGGAGTTAGTTGATTTAGTTGTGCTGGGCTGTGGATGGTGCCAACCTGCCAATTTAATAATAGTATGCGTGTATGCATGGTTGGATGGTGCGGTGAATTGCGACAGGCGGACCTGACGCCAAATGTTGTGCTCCACTATCTTGAAAGTAACTCAATTTTCAAGGTTGCTTTGCATATTAATGTAAAATAAATCAAATGAGAGTTTAAATGAGATTCCCCACATGCTACGGTGTGTCATGTAATTGGAGGCGAGGCGACGTTAGTTGGATTTAAAATCCATTGCGATTAGATTGCGACATACGGGCGACGAGGAAATGAAATTATGAACTCTGTACACCTTGTGCCGTGCCGCCTTGGAAATCCCAAGGAGGAAAATTGCATTTTCTTAGTCTGGCGTCTTGAAGGCAATAAACTTTAACTCACATTTGAATCAAACGAAGCAAATGATGGATCGGATTATTCAATTCACCTCGGAGTAGAATTTTATAAATTTTACTGGCTTTGAATGTCAAATTGTTTCTCAATCCGAGTCTTCGTGTAATAGGTTGGGAATAGAACGAATCTCTCAACTTTTAAGGTTTCAAATTGCAAATATTTGAATGCTGTGTACCTATCCGAAGGCAGGGAAATTATTCCCTTTGACCTTTACAATTCTATTTAGAGCATAAAAGGCCATCTTCCCACGCAACAAATTGTAAACCTCTTCTACGAGGTTTTAGCATTTGCGAATCGATTCTGTTCAAAACACAAGTGACGGCACGTGCATGCATACAAAAGAAGATTGACTCCTTATTACAAGGCTAGGAGGGTGGGGTATATTACATTATATGAAAATGGAATTCTATAAGGTTTCCCACAATGTGAAATTCCACGAGAATGCAAAGGCGATCAAATGTCAAGTTAAATTGAACAATGTTGAAGGGAAAGCAGTAAATAAAGTAACTCAAACGCATTTCATTCGCAAATTTGTGCCTGCCTATCCAAAGGTTGAGTCATCGATCGTGATTAAAATAGATTGAGCTGAAGCCCCACATGCCATGCCTTGGATTTGAACAACAAATAGAAATACTTTTCCTAAATCGATCCGCGGAAATTCGTCGTCGTTCTTCTCCCTTCACATTATGATCGTGCGGCTATGGTTATGAATGGGTAATGGTAGAGTACAATGAAATAATATTTGCGTGTTTAGCTGTAGCTGAGTGCTTAAAAATTGAAACTCCCACGCGAATTCTATTCCTATTCATTTCCTCGACTCGAAATGTTGTATATACACATGAATTATTAAATAACATGAAGTGGCTACCGTACTACGCTTTACTTTATTGACTGCTATCGCTATCAAAATATATGACGAACACGCCGGGTTTTCTTGTCGATTTTACCAGGAATTTTGGGAACACAAACGACGTCAAGATGAGGAGCGGGAGCGGCTGGAAGCACTAAAGAAGAAGGACAAACATGAGCAAAGTGCAGTCGCATCTTCAGAAGTCAAACAAAAACTCCAGGGCTTCCTTCTGAATAAAAAACAGAGGGAAGTCGCGGCCCTTCACTCGTCCAATTCAAATCTGTCCAGCTCGGGGATGCCAATGAGTCCGGCGATGTCTGCCACAAATGTGAGCAGTGTGAGTCCCAGCATTCCGCCAAATGTTTCCCCGCCGTTTAGAACTTGGAGCGTCGTTCATGCTGCTCGGGTCGCTGCAGCAGCCGGTGGAAATCCTGGTGACTATGATGGAAGTCCTGGGGGTCATCCAGGGGTCGGACCCTTCCAGTCTCATCCGTACAGACGACCACTCCTCATTCCGAAATTTGATGATGATTTCCCGCTCAGAAAAACCGGTGAGTTTGTTTTTGTTTTGGTAAAATATTTTCTTTGATGATACTAATAATTTTGTAGGTTAAAATTTGAAATTAAACTTGAACTGACTGTGCCTTTTAATATATAACAACTTAAATGCAGTTAATATTAAATTAATGTAGTGTAGTTAATCCGTTTGAAACTAATCACTTGTTTTTCGCATGGTTTTTTCTTTGAATTTGATTGCCGGCTGACTGACAGCCTCTGAGCCTAACCTATTGAAGATGAGACTAAAACAGCGGGTTCTGGAGCGACGAAGTAGCCCACTTGTTCGTCGCAAAGAACGTTCTTCTTATCTCAAGAGACGCTCTTACCTTGCAAGTACGACTTTACCACCTCTTCAACAATCTATTTCAATCTTAATCTCTTCGAACGTCTTCAATTTACATTTCCCTTGCACCCACTTCACGTTTGACGCTCCCTTGTAGCCGTCCGTCCTCCAATCTCTCTTCCCAGCTTTCTATTTCTGGAAAAAGTTAAAAGTTCAACCCTCAAGCCCCGCCAAATTCAATTAACGAGCGAATCCCACGCCCACGTGCTGTGCGTGCCTGTGGGAAAACCACTCCATGTAATCCCTTTATTGTTATATAAATAGCTGATGGGAGCGGAAGTGCAGGGTCAACTCCAGACTCCGGTCCGAACTCACCACCGATCGGTGGGCTAATTGCTGGAGCCTCCAGATCCGGGAGTGGGGATCGAACCCCTCAACACGAGGAAAATAATGGGGGTGGTGGTTCCCCATATGGGGGAACTAGCTACGTTGCCCCCAATAGTACCAGTGTATCTGATCTGACTCTCTACAGTAGTCCATCTCTTCCTAATATTTCACTTGGACGACCCATTCCTCCCAATTCTGTAAGTTTTTTAAATTTCATTTTCATCTTTGGAATGCAAAATTCTCTTTGGGGTCCGTTTCTTTTGTACCCGGAAAAATTAACTTTAGTAAGTTTGTCTTTAATTAATCGAATCCAAAATAAAATTGCAGGAGAGCAAACTCGCAGCGGTGTCTGAGACGGAGTCCCGCTGCCTCATTCCACCCAACGCCCCAATGTTTTCCATCCCTATGTACGCACCCCAATGGACACTTGGATCCATTGGAGCTGGAAGCTTTGTACAAATCTGGAAGTTTCCTTGCTTTGGCTTCCTATCAAGCCCAAGCTCAGGCTCAAGCTCAGGCCCAAGCGGAACTCCAAGCATCTGGCGGTACAACTGGGACAGATGGACGTCGGCGACCACTCGGACGAACTCAATCAGCTCCACTCCCCTTGGGTCATCCAATGCTCATGATGACTCCAGGGATGGTAGGAAATGCTGCAGCCGTTGCTGCTGCTGCCGCCGCTGGGAATCCAAATGGTTCAATGCTGGATCCACAACAAGCCCATCAACTCCTTCGCCAGCACATCCGTCAAACAGTTTTGACTCGGGTCGGGAGCCGAGGTCAAGTCATTGGACTCCTCAATCGAACTGTAAGTGTGGAAGAGGATTCTGGGGAAGGGGAGGCGGAGGCAGAGAGTTCATCAGCCGAACAACAGCGGGCGGCAACTAATACATCTTACAGTGGCAGTGGCTCCAAGCAACAACCTCAAAACCTTTCCCTTCAAAACCAAGTGCAAGATTTAACCACAACGGGTGGTGGTGGTAGTGGAAACATTCCAATCCCTGGCTCTGCTATCCAGAAACTCCATCATTTGCATCATTCGGCTCGGCCCTTGTCCCGGGCTCTGTCTAGTCCATTGGTTGCGATTGGACCCAGCTCACCACAAGAAATGATGTCAATGCCTCCACGGGACAAACCTGGGACAGGGCTGGCTTTTGACAGTTTAATGTTGAAGCATCAGTGTTTGTGTGGGGACAATTCCCAGCATCCAGAGCATCCTGGAAGACTTCAAAGTATTTGGGCGAGGCTTCAGGTACCTACTTTATAATTAGCGAATCGGAATATGTGCTGTTATTGATCAAGCGAAGTTGGATTGGAAATTAGTAATGGGCTTTCACAAACTTTTTTTCTTTTGTTTACTTTCCAGGAAACTGGTTTGATTAGTTTGTGTGAGAGGGTACGGACCCGGAAGGCAAGTCTAGAAGAAATCCAAAGTTGTCACAGTGAGGCTCACACGCTTCTATTTGGTGAGTCCAGTACATCAAAGGAATTAATGAACACAGTGTTGCGTTACTAGGATAGGATTCCTCATCCTGATTTTTGATTATAATAAACTCGTTTACGAACTTTGAACCAAGTGCTATTTTTTATGTTAAAACTGATGATAATTCTATTCTGAGTCTTCGGCTACCTTCGTTGCGAAGGCAGAGTTTTCTTTTGAATAAAGGAAAAATTACTACTAGAACACATATTACTTATGCTGAAATATAGAGAAATGTTTAGGACTTATAGTTTCTTGTAATAAAGACAAGTTTCCCCCCTGTCTGATATGATTTAAATTCTTTCCAGGTACAAACCCGCTGAGCCGTCAACGGATGGAATTGAGTCGATTCCCAGAGTCAAGTCTCCCGATCAAAAGTCTTGTTCGATTGCCATGCAACGGGATTGGCGTTGACTCTGACACAGCATGGAATGAGTTACACACGCCGTCTGCTGCACGCATGGCCGCAGGTTGTGTACTGGAGCTAGCGTTTCGGTGAGTTGTGGAACTATGGCTTTCGACACTTACATGCAAATTCTCAGAATTCCATTCCGATGATAGAAAATTGATCTTTTCAATTCACGGAATGAACAAATCTAGAATTCAATTTCCGTTTTATAATTTCAGTGTTGCAACCGGAGACTTACGAAATGGCATGGCTATTGTGCGACCACCAGGTACATTGAATTACAAATTTGAATTGGAAAGACATACACACTTCACCTTTCCAATATTATTTATTTGAATGGGTTTATTATGGAAAAAGGACACCACGCCGAACCTGTCCAAGCCATGGGTTTCTGTTTCTTCAATTCGGTAGCCATTGCTGCAAGACAACTCCGGCTCCGACTTCAGTTGGAGAAAATCTTACTTGTAGACTGGGATGTCCACCATGGAAATGGCACACAGCAAATATTTTACGATGATCCCCATGTATTGTACCTTTCCATTCACAGGTAATAATGGCATTTGCTGTGCGCTTTCTATTTATGCCTTATACGGTGTAATACAAAGGTTCATTTAATGAAAACAAATCGTCAAGAATGAGGTTGGCATTGCTATATTTAAGCATGATGTGTTGTTTAAATTACAGACACGACGACGGTAATTTTTTTCCAGGAACGGGAAGCCCCACTGAGGTACAATGCTCACGAAAGTTTAAAATGTTGTCGAAATGAACCATTCCCGGAAATTAATTTAACATATTTGAATGGATAGTGCGGGATTGAAGATGGAATGGGGTTCAATGTCAACATCGGCTGGGGTGGAGGTCTCAATCCACCAATGGGAGATGCTGAATATTTGGCCGCTTTTAGATCTATAGTCATGCCGATTGCAAGAGATTTCCAACCTGATATCATTTTAGTTTCTTGTGGTTTTGATGCCGCCCTTGGGCATCCAGCTCCATTGGGTGGTTATACATTGTCTCCAGCTACATTCGGATGGATGACCCAGCAACTAATGACCGTCACCAATGGAAAGGTAAATTTTTTAAAAATATTTGAAATCTTTCCGAATAAATATGCTCAAACTTTACATAATTGTTGCAGATTGTACTGGCCCTGGAAGGCGGGTATGATCTTCCCGCTATTTGTGACTCGGCTCAGGAATGCGTAAAGGCTCTCTTGGGTGAACCATTGACACCAATCCCTCAGGAGGAACTTCGACGACCGCCATACGCACCAGCCGTAGAAACTCTTCTGAGGACAGTGGCAATTGTAAGTGCCCATTACACATAAGTACCCCACAATAGAGATCCATTGTAATGTAATTTTTCAATGGATTACAGCAAACACCTCATTGGCCGTGCATTAAACGTTACATGAATTTGATTGCTTGCTCGGCTTTGGAATCATCCAAGGGTTCGGACGGGAAACTCCAGCGTGAACGAGTAGAGAGCGAAGCAGTATCCGCTATGGAGGCTTTGTCAATGAGATACCCAGAAAATTCTTCAATTCCAGAGAACTCAGGGTCACGTCGAAGGTCATCCGACAGCCGCATGAGTGAAGATGTACGGACAGATATTATTCGTCGAAACAACGACGATTTGCGGGGAGACAGTGAAGAGCCCATGGACCAAGAGGAATCCAAATAGAACAGTTTTTCATGAAAACAAGCGGGGGATTCCAAATTTGGAGGGTTAGCCCTGCTGCTTGATAGAATAGAAAATTTCTCGTCATCTGCGGCTGGGTCGCATTTCAGAGCTCTAGTATCCATTCGGGAATTTAAAATTGCATGCGAAAGCACGTATTTATTTGAAACTTATATTGTAATACCAATACCACATATTTACACATCTGATCGTGCAATCAGTCGCAGTGTAAAAGATGGTCCCGACTGGCTATTTTAGATGAAACAAAATCATTTATTGAAGAAACAGATTTCTCATTCTCATGTGTCCGAGTCACTAAAGAAATCCAGTGTTTGAAACATTTAACATTTCTAAGGCAGATTGCAGGCTGTGCTCTGCTTTAATTATATTATTAACGTAAATGATAAATTAGTTGAAGAACCAACCGTATTTTTGAATCCACCCACACGTTCCACGGGGACGAGAGATTTTATTGCAAGCAATTTATTACTCGTAATTTTGAAGGACGAGCCAAACTCGGCTAATTTTCAAGAAAGAAAGGGGTTTGATTGCTTTGCTTGCTTAGTAATCGTCGTCGATGCTTTAACACCCTTGGAGACGACTTGTGGGATTGTGGGATGGTACGTGTAAGCCCAGGCGATAAAGATAAAGCGTATTAACAAGTTTGGGTGTAATTTGTCGTCGTAGATTAATGCGAAGAATTGTGCTTTCTGTAACTCTGTGAGTGAACGAGTTTCAAAATAAGCTCGGTGTCCGACACACAGTAATATTTAATGAATATCCTTATTTTGTAAGGAATTTTAGATTCAAAACATTCCAACTTAACATTTTCATTTTGACAAACCACAAACAACTCCATCCGAGTGAATGCGATTTAATGTTGAATGTACAACTTAATCCTAGAAATAATATTCATGTTCATCAAACAATGAATAAGTTCAAAGCACCGGCACGCACATTTTAGTTAATGATTTCTACTAATTATTTGTATGTTTCTTAGACTTAGTGTTTATTCTGGAGGCTTTGTTGTGGAGTTTCCATGTTTATGCACACATCCTCCAGTTTTGTAAATGTTGATCTTTGTCTGTATTTTAGCTTTTGACGGTTCCCAGTTCTCGTACTTTTCACGAAAGTACGACTACTTTACTACATCATAAGGAGTCTTGTGTTACTTAATTTTCCAGAGAAAATTTTTGTTGTTCCGCTCTGGTTTGAAGTTGAGCTTGATTTAACGTGGGTTTTGTTTGACAAAGCAAAAATGAAAGCATATTTTATTTTTGTGTCATTTTGTATGTAAGCCCACAAGTTCTAATATTAGCTTACAGGTTTGCCATTATTGGTTAGTTGTTTAGTCTAGTGAAAGTATGTTTTATTTTGATTCCTCATTCGTTAGCCATCAAAACAATGCGATGAATTATTTTTATATGAAAGGAGGATTTTTGCTACACACATCATTTGTAACTTCACATTAATTCAACCAGGGAGGCACGGCTTTTTGATTTGTAATTAATGTTTGAGAAATCTGGTGTGCTGGTGGCGGTGCCACGAAGGAATTGTCAAAATTAGAGTACTTTACTAAATGGCATAATGTACTTGGGTGTTTTTTTCAGTGCTGTCTGTTTTAAGAACTTTTTGTTACTGATTATTGTCAACAAAGCGTTGTGGTGTTGTGTTGAGCGAGGCCCATCTCAAATCATTGCCAAGCTATGATTCAGTCAGACCTTCAAACGCTAAGGTTTTGACACCAAAATTTATCAAATTGTAAAAGGGATCGTCATCATTTGATTGAATCGGTGAATTTCTAGTCAGTCGTCGATTATGTGGTTAAAGAAGCTGTTTTGTAAATATTTCTACTTCCTAAACATTGTAAAACCATTTGAACATGGTTGGTTGGAAGCAATTATTGCTTGCCACACGATTTACGATGGCACGTACAGCAGAGCAGAGAGCAGCAGCAGTAGTGCAGTGGTGCAGGCGCAACATTACACAATTACAAGCGCCGTATTCGTATTATCATTAAATTTAAAAAAAATGGTGTGTTAAGAATAAAAGTAAATTATATGTGATGGTACTTTGTGCGCTAAATAAAAAGCAAAAGTGAAGTCGTTGCGTTGTTGTTCACTAATCAATCATTTGGCTTCTCGAGTGAGAGAAAAATGCGATTTGACCAGGCCTTCAATTAGAAATTAGAAAACCTGATCCGCTCCATATCCATAACCGAAATTCTGCACTTTAAAAGACATAAATTCACTCACTACTGCTTCAAACTGTACTTCATACTTTCACTGTCAGTTTTCGCAAATTAAAAGTCCGAAATCCGGTAGGAAAGTCTTCGTTGCCATCTATGATGGGTGGCACGGCGTTGAATCACAGGGGGAATCTCCGCCTACAAAATTTACGTACGTATTTATGGGGCCGAGGCATGGGCACAGGCAGGCAGCAACACGGACGGACGGACGGACCCGCTTCACCAACAACAACCCCACAACATTACAGCAAAGCACCCATAACGCAGCACAGGACAGGGCATAGGATTATGCAAATCCAAAAATAATTAAACTAATATTCAGCCGACATTGCGATTGCATGGGGTGGTTAGTCCCACACACGCACATACATCCACACCAGCAACAGTGCATTTAGTCATGTTCCGGTGCGGTGGCGGTGAGGCAGTGGAAAGCACAGCGCAGTGTGAATTGTGAATGAGATTTTTTTAAATTGAGCAGTGCAGTAGAAATTGTGAACTCCTTTCCAATAGTGATATTATTATTTGGCATACCCGTGTGGCATTTATATTAAGGGATTTTGTTCATTGCCGTGAGGTAATTCCAAGAAGAAGCCAAAACACGGAAGCCGGTTGATTGACCTCGGTCAGACTGACGGATACTACGCTGACGCGCGGCATAAATATACGCACGGTGTGGGTACTGACTGACTGTGGAACTCCTTGGCTTGGCAGGTATAATCCAATTCAATTTTTAAGAGTATAATTACGGTATTCATATCAATTTGATATATTGAACGGGAAGGAAAATGCGAGACAAAGCACCAAGCTGCCCATAGACATTAATTTAGCGGTTTTAAGTTTAAGGATTCCCTTGTTTACGTACAGAAAAGGGAGAGGAGCTCGCGAGGGAAAGAATAAACCTAATCACCTAATGTTAATTACTGCAGCACAAACAGAAGCCAAGAATTATATTCTAGGTCAACTCTTCTGGCTAGACCCTGCAGGTGGCAAGTGGGTTACTTTCATTTGAAAGTTCAAATTTATAGCTTAGTATCGGACACTCGCTCCAGTTATTTGATTCGCAAAGTGACAAAGTAGAGCAAAAGCAAACAATAGCAATAGTTAGTACGTAATGAATGTTAATATGAGTTAAAAATTGCCTACTATGTCCGACAATTATAATGAAATTTATTGGTTTATCCAAATTTTTAGGCATCTTATCTAGGATCTGAAACTGAAAAATCCGTTCTGTGTGGAGTGCAAAAGGAGGGGTCAAATTTTGCATATTGTAAAAGCAAAGCCAGTGAAACCCACACGAAGTGAAGAGAAGGTCACGTCAGGCGGAAGGACTTTTGTATAATTTTTTATTCCTGCACGTCCAAAGTCCCAGGAATGGGAATTTGGATGAGCTTGAGAAATTGAGAGTGACCCGGTAGTAATGGAAAAATGAAGTCAATGGTGGGAGGCTGCTGTGTTTGCTCGGATGAGAGAGGTTGGGATGAAAATCCACTGGTTTACTGCGATGGACAAGGATGCAACGTAGCTGTACATCAAGGTAACACACTTTATAATTAATTTTTAATTATTACCAACCCTGCTAACACTTAAATACTTAAATTAACCTTCATTAATTTGAAACCAGCTTGCTATGGCATTGTGACTGTTCCATCTGGTCCGTGGTTCTGCCGGAAGTGTGAATCCCAGGAGCGGTCAGCTCGAGTGGTAAATTGTTATATTATATACTATAAGCAATTGATATTGTTAATAATAATTTGCTATTACCCAAGTGTTTGTTTTACTTATGATTCTAAGTCCAAATTGAATGATTTATAGCGCTGCGAGCTGTGCCCAAGCAGAGATGGTGCGCTGAAGAAAACGGATTCTAGTGGTTGGGCACATGTAGTCTGCGCCCTATATATACCGGAAGTTCGTTTTGGAAATGTTACCACCATGGAACCGATTCTTATTTCACTCATTCCACCGGAGAGGTTCAATAAAACTTGTTACATTTGCGATGACAAGAAAGAGAAGGCAAGTGTTGGAGCCTGTATGCAATGTAATAAAGCGGGCTGTAGGCAAAATTTTCATGTAACTTGCGCACAGTACAAAGGTAAAAAAATAATTGACATTTTAAAACATGTATTAAATTAAATTGCCTTAATATTTATTTTACTTTCAAATTAACAATCCTTCAGGTCTCCTGTGTGAAGAAGCTGGAAACATGATGGACAATGTCAAGTACTGCGGATATTGCGAATACCACTACGGGAAGTTGGTAAGTCTGACGAGCTCAACCTAAAATTTTAATCTACACTTTTTGTTGGTTATGTGCTAATTTTAATTGCAATTTTGTTGATACAGCGAAAGACAAGTAACATGAAGATAATTCCACCATTCAAGCCGGTTCCCAACAGCACAGGGGAGTCCCCGGCTTCGTCTCCTGAAAAGAATCCAAAACATGGGACAACTGAATCGCCCGTAAATAATGGTGGTAATTCTGCGAACAATGCGTCCGCGTCTAATTCTCATATTAGTCCTGACACTGCAAACAAAAACTCCTCCAGCAGTTCAAAGCACTCGTTGAAGAAATCATCGACTGGATCAATCAGCGGTAAAACAGGCTCAATTCCTCCTACCAACAATAGTGGTAGCTCCAGTACGAGCTCTTCTACCAACCCATCACCAATACCGAGAATTCAGCCAACGAATGTATTTTCTTCTGGGGCCTTCTCTTCCAATCTGAGCAGCAGTGGAAGACATTCTGAAGATAAATCGAAGGGGCATGGCCCAACGAAACTGGAAGAAGAAGTACATGTAAAAGGCGAAGACGGACACAGTCACCACCACAGCCATAGCCATCGAAGTAGTAGTAGTAGCAGCAGCAAGTTTTCGATCAAAGCCAAAGACTATTCTTCAATTTCAATGACTGATGTTGTCACTAGCGCACTCGATCGACCGATTTCGGGAGGGCTTGATCCGCCCACTTCGTTGCCTTTGTCAAGTTCTTCTCATCGTGATCGTGTGGACAAACCCCCTCCTCCACCGGACATAAAACCACACGTTACCCTAACCCCAATCCCAATGAGATCTTCAGATGAGTCCAAGATGGACAGACCGACAAAATCTCCAGCTCTCACATTCCCAAGTAGTTTTGGGCAAGCATCAAAACTGCTGACGTCACCTGAGATGGTAGCTGCACAAGAGACGAAGACCAAAAATGAGTCGGAGTTATCGGAAAGATTTGATGCTGCTACTCCCACCAAGAGACAACGGTAGTTAACATTACTTAATTATATAAATATGCGCTGTACTGCTGTACGTGAAATGCATGAAATGTAGACCCCAGAAAATGAATTTTAGTTTGAATTAGGACTAAAAAAGTTTGAGGAGACCCAAATTTATTTAACTTGAATAGCCTGTCAGGTGAATTGCATATTGCGTGAAAACGCGAAAATTTGCCCTGTGTGGGTAGTGCTCTGGTTAGGGACAGGGATAGTAAATACGAGAGAAGATGGTTGATAGGGGTTTATCCTAAACCAGACGAGTCAACATCAGCGTGTGAATTGCTGGTACTGGCACTGCTTTGCTTTACATCTTTGTATTGTCTTTTCCTAATTGGCTTTTAGTACAGACCCGAGGACTTTTTTCTTGGCATATTCATACGAAATGAAAGCACAATATGTCGTTGGTTCAAAATTCCAGATTAACTGATTTTTAAGCACTTGCTCACTGATAATTGCAACACTGCAAGGCCACATTAGATTAGATATTAAATACGAGAAACTGACTTGCACCCGCCGAGATTAGTCTTTTTTTGCTATGAATGCGAGCTTTTGATCTTATTTGCAGCCCATAAAAATCACTTTAGCAAGCTCATTTATTTTTTGGTGTTGGAATAATATAATAACTGCGTGGCCGTGATGTGATTGTTGACTTGTTCATTCGTTCAACAGCCCGAACCAACCCGTCGAGAATTACGATTCTGAAACTGACAGTGCTTCGGAAACATGGCCTTCTCGAATGGAAGACGAGTCGGAGTCTCAGTCTGGCTCACTATCCAGGACTGAAACACACATGAGTCGAAAGGAGAGATTCCTCGGTGGGTCACGCCATAGTCCTGCCAGAATGATGACCCCACAACCGGGCCAGGACATGGGACTTTGGGAAACTAATTCTTCGAGGTTACCTCAAGTGTCACTTGAGCGTATGAGATTTTCTGGTAGAGAGGGCTCTCCTTTCAATTCTAAATTATACTCAGCTGAATATAATATTCCCAAGCGCGGTCCAGGTCGACCTGTTAAACGTCGTAGGTAAGTGTAGATTTTCTTTAGTTTCCGTGCATTGAATCTGAGTTACTGTTGCTTCCTGCTAAAACTCTGTAATTGAGCTTTCTTTGTTTGCACCAATTAGTGATTTTGTTCTTTATTTCTTTAGTGTAGAATCACTCTAAGCGCATATAAGAGCGTCTTAACGATAATTAGACGAATTCTACGTACATACAAACTTTAAAGTCGAACAAATAGCAAAACCAGGCAATAATTTAAGGTGATTAAAATTGAAGTTGATATTGCTTTTAACAAAAAACTATTTCATTCAAACAAAAATTGTACAAGGAGCCAAATAATGACTTCAAGACTAGGGTTTAATTCCTAGTTTGAATTCAAATGTTCAAGATTTGAATTCAATGTGACATAATTTTGAATGGCTTGGGTTATTTCAGTGGTACAAGCCGGGACGACGAAGGCCCTGACATGAAAGTCCCAGCACGTAGTCGTGGGCGGCGTGGAGGCTCCTCCACTGGAGGATACTCCAGGAGAGAAACCAAAGACAATTCTGGTCTCAACAACAGCAATGGAAGTATTGACGACAGGGAGAGTACATTTGACGATGCCCCGTTCGAATCAGGGAGCGTTGGTTCAGCAAGCCGTGGTGGCCGTCATTCTGGAGCTACAAGAAAAGTAATTTCATCCAACAGCAACAGCAGTAACAGCTTATCAAAGCGGCCAAACTATGAGGAAGGTCCGACCATGTCATTTTCTCAGTTGAAGGCTCAATCCACAGCATCAGGGGACAAAGCCCCAGCGCACATGTTTGGAAATCTTTTGAATCCGGCGTCATCCATGGCTCAAAAGATGGTGGATTCTCTGAGCCAGGAAATGGAAACAATTGCTGAGGTGACTGAAAATACAGCTCCACAAACTCCGCTAGTTGGAATCAGCTTTCCTGGGAAGTCAAACTCTACCGCAGTGGTTGCAAACGGTACGACCACAGCCCCATCTGCAGCACCGCCCCAGACTTTGGAGGAACTCTTAGAACGCCAATGGGAACAAGGCTCGCAATTTCTTATGGAACAAGCACAGCATTTGGATATTGCTCAGCTGTTGTCATGCTTGAATCAATTGAAGCAGGATAATAGGGCTCTGGAAGATCATGTCGCGTCTCTCATTCAAAGGAAGGAACATTTGAGTGCCATCAATGCCAGACTTAGTATTCCTCTCGGAAGCTCAGGTTCTCTCGTCAACCTTGGACCAGCTTACTCCAATCATGGACCCGGGAGCCACGGTACTCCACCATTGGGTCAGCAACAAGTGAACAACAAGAATATTTCTTCCGTGACATCTCATAATGGCTCTGGTGGCCCATCTCCTCAACTTCAGCAACAAATAATGCAGGAAAGCGTTGTTCACCAATCCAGGATTCCAACCCATCCTTTTCCTGGGACTGAATCGATAGGCAAGTTCTACGCTTAATGTTTTCAATAATTTTTAATTACTTGGACCAGAAACCCATAAGCGCATGAAGATGACTTAAGACCATGGTGTGCTAATTTTTTTACACAATTTCAGGGCATGGGCATCATTCCAGCCACCATGGACATCCACACCGGGATCGGGACCGAGGTCACAATTCCGGACAGTCACAAATGTATGGATTTCCAGGTGGCCACAGTCATCAGCACGGCCATAGTCAATCCAGTGGTTTGCCCGTCCCAGTCGTAGTTGCTTCTCATTCATCGCCATCTCAGCAGCACGCTCCAAATTCTCACCATCCTTCCATGTCGCGAGACTCTCGCTAAAACGAAACGTAAGTGTTGAGATTGCTTGAACGGTTTTACTTCCCTGATTAATTCACGGCATGTTGCTTTCATTAAACATTTAACCCAGTAAACTTTCCCAAGCAAAAGATTTGAGAGAAGACGAACCCTTTCATACGCACATGCAATGCTGTGATAAGAATCCGAAAATATGGATAAACACCTCAGCTGCGCTTGAACCCCATGGCTGCCTTTTGTATTGTGATGCATTGTGATGGATCACTTTCATTCTGAGTAATCTCAGTTACTACATTTTGTTGTTACGCAAAGCAAAACACATTTAGATATAAGTGTGAGTCAAGTTAAATGTACCTGAATAGTATTGACGTTTGAAGGTACAGAGGATTTTCTAAGAAGATGTAATTTCTGTAAATTTTGGAAAGTTTTGCTTACATCGGAACAGTTCTCCTTCATATCCGTTTTGATTTGCGTATTCTTATTTGTGTGTATTGACACACTAATTGAAGCATTTGGCTCTACTTCGCTAAACAGTTTAATTTCACTTTTAACGGTATCTTTAACTGCAAACATACAGATTGTTTGCGCGTCTTGCTGGTATAGGAAATATTATACCATTATTATGGGCCTTCCTTCAAAATATTTATTTCCTTACCCACTTACTAAAATAATGAAAAATCAATTTTTTGTTGCTCAAGTATCAAGTTTATAGTTTCCTAAGCTGCTTTTTTTAAAATGGCCAAACATAATGAACTTTTATACCGCAACAATCCCAGTACCATGTAATTTGATCTCCAACATCTCACATCCCAATAATCCTTGTCGTAGCATTTCATTCTCTATTCTTATAAGTTTAGGTTTTTCGTTTAAGTTTTTCTGTCTTTAGTGTATTCTCTTGTTTAACTTGCCTTTTTAAATTTCTTTTTTATCATAATCCAGGTTGGATGAAACACACCTGGTCCGAAGAAGAGTGAAAAACGAAAAGAACTCGCGTTTGGAATGCACCGAAATCATTTGTACCGTATGAAAATGCTTTAATTACAAATTTTGCAAATTATGTAGGGTAGTAGAAGCGAACGATATTGTGAAGGGTTCACTGTTTTAAATTATGTTTTCAATGTTTTGTATTTAGTCTTTGTACTATTTTTAGGGTTTTGTAAATCCAGTCTGTGAATTTTTGTTGGGTCTGGTATTTTAAGTAGGATGTAACATTTGTTATTACACAATCTAAATGCTCTATCCTTTACGTCATCTAGGTATTATACGATTGCAAAATTCAAAAGCGGAGATAGAATTCTGCTTTTGTTTGTTTTGACAAGCCAATAAAGTAATTTGAGGGATGTGGACAAAAACAAAAATGTTCATTGGAATTCTATACCTCATTAAAGTCAACCAGGAGTGAATGCGGAGCGGAGCCGCATATCCTTCAAACTGAAGGCAATAACGAAGCGGCGTGGGTTACTTTGCTTTAGTTTCTTGGTTTTGTAAATTAAGACGAGAGCACACACGCTCAATGCAACATATAACAGCTGCGGTTTTACACTTATGTGGTTGCATAACAACAATTTTAATTGCGGGATATATTTGACAAGGAAAGTGCAATCTCTTCTCGCTCTTGTTTGTTTAAGATTGATGGTCTGGCAAGGAAAGGGAATCCTTGAGCTTAACATAAGAATTCCATTTGAGAATTTAGGCTTCGTACTACCGTTTCAATTCCGTTTCCATTTGGGAATCCATGTGGAAATGAGAAGTTTCCACTCTTGATTTTAAATTGGTCTATAAAATACCATTCTTGACTGAGGTTCATTGCTTTCTTGACCCTGTTTGACACATCCACATCGTATCTGTATTTGACCCTTTTGTAAAATGTTTAAATAGTAAACCAGTTTAGTGTTAGTAAAAGGCTTACGCCAAATTCTTAATCCCTTTTCTTTAATTCCTTGATACAATAAGACCATCACCTTACTGTTAATCCTGTGAAAGTGAGAACCACATGAATATAGGTGTACTTTGTTGGATTGAATGGAATTGGTTATGTTTCTCAAATGTGGAGCTTTTGTTCAAAGTGCAAAGGCAAAGTAAAAAGTTAAGCAGACAAAGTCTTGTTTGAATGCAGGGAGTACGCACAGTGGAAGGGAGTTTACTCTTAAGTGAAGAGCAAGTGGAGCGTCAAGAATTGGTTCCATTTGTTCTTCTAATCTTGTTAGGATTCTATTGAAGTCTTAGTCATTTTAAAGGGTCTAATGCCACACAAATGAAAGTAACCAGGCAATGGTTGGAGAGCGTGGGACAAATTTAAGTAAAGTGCCACAAGTTTAATAACATTGAACTTAATACCATCCCACATCTTTTTTGTTAGCATGTACCATTTTAATAGATATTATTAGATAGAACAACTATTAATCAAGCTAGGAAAGTAGTTTGACAATTTTTATTCCTATTATTGTGTTCATATTTGAAAAAAATAATAACTTAAGCTAACTAAATATACTAATTAAATTATTGAGTACACGTCATGTTTAAGCTAAATTAAAGTAAGCTATGCACGGCAATAAAATTGGATAGAGAATTTAGCATAAGTCAGCAGGGAATGGAGGTGAGGTGCGTGGAACATTATTTTATTTTAAGCCTGGAGAAAGAGTGCAAATGTTTTATAATTTTACGGATTCATAAATGTATTTTGGTATTGGTAATTTAATATTTGTCTACTCTAGCTATCTTTGTCTCGCCTGTATTGCAATATTTGACATTATAGTGGTGAAATTAAATGTTTGTTTCTTCTAAATTTGTTCATGCGAACCGTATTCAATGTATTTCAACTAGAGGGAAAATTTCCGTCTAGCCTGAACAAGAGGTTAAATCACACAATTCAAAAGCTAATGAAATGATGTGGCGAGCGTCCGAGTTCACTGGAAACCGCAAGCATGTTAACCCGTCAAATATAGGTCAAAACTACGAAAACAAAAGCTGTGATTGTTGATGCACTGTCAAAATGCAAATTTGCTCCCTCTGTTCTTGCATAGTTCATATGAGCTTCTTCAGCTGCCATAAATAATATGCTAATTAAAGTAACCCAATCAATGTTGTATTTTAAAAATGATGTTTGGAATTACATAGTAATTTTAACTAGAAAGAAAGCTGGTCATCACAAATCAAATTATGTGAAACCCCTCGAAAAATGCACTGCATATGTATTCGCATTTGCACTTCTTGATGGAATTTGTTCGGGAAAAAAATGATAATGGTCTTGGAGCAGATGTGTGTACAAAGTGATGTGGAATGCACGAGCCCATGCCATTACCATATTATACTTTTCTATTCCTGCAACAATGAAGGTGTGAAAATATAAATTGGTTTTGGCAAAGGAGAAAAAACCACAGATGCTGTGGCTGTGCAAGCAGACATGAATGACTTACCACTCCTGGGATAAAGACTCCACTTTGTAGGATCCCAAGTCAGTCGTGTAAACCCTTCATTCCAACACAATGAGATGATGCCCTACTTACTTCCGTTATTACAACAATCAGGACGGATGTTTGACAATCCAACCTCACATTTTTCAAAAAATTGATGTAACCAGTAAACACGGGGATTGTCCAGAGATTAATTGAATCGTGGTTGAATTTTTACGTTGAGTGCGTCCATTCTTTTTTTATGTAAATTGATTCCACTTGTAGCTGTCCCCGTAAAAGGTCTACAATAATTGGTACCAGCCAATAGCTTCGTCTGGATTGTTACATCAGTTCGCAAATATTTTTGAACTAAGGGTCCAAAAGTAACATGGGTTCAGGTCGGGCTTTATTGGGTAGCCATGCATAAGCAGGCTTGAGTTGATTAAATTTAAAATGCAATTCATTACTCACACTTACGATTACTAAATCCCGACCAATTACAATCTGAAATTTTCTTAATTACAACCTGAAATTACGTAATTGCAAGCGTTTTGGTAACTAGTGTAGGAATTGTGATTGGTCTCAAATCTCAAATCTGATCAAAAATGTGCGTTATGTGTGAATATAAATACAATTGAATTTATCTTAACGAACCATATCCACTTATGGTGTAATAATTACGAAGCACCGTGCTCCAGTTTTAATTTTTAATCAATTGTAGACGTATGTAGTCCAGCTAAGTATAGTCGGTAGACGTCATTCCATTCCGACATTGGCGGCGTTAATAGAAGCACAGTTACGAAGGCGTCAGCTAGTTATTACATAATTTTAACTAGTTAGTTGGTCTACGCTGACTACGCTGACTTTTAAATTAAGACATACCCAATCTAATAATGACTAGATCTATTTCACAGATCTTAATCAAAATTAAAAATTTGTGGTCGAGAGCCCGAAAATAATTAGCCGTAACGTCCAAAATCGGTCATACCATTTTTTGTAAATCGTAAAAAGTAATTCCTAGATCATTTAATTTGGTAAAATAATGAAATTCGGACTTTGGATAAAAATAGAAATGATATCAATTCTCTCTGCTATAAGTTGTGAAACAGCGGCAACATGAATAATTATTAATTCCCCTCCGTGTAGTTGACAATGACAGGTGACGAAAGTTTTAGATATAATTCAGCACTGGTAAATCATAATTCGGAACCTCAGGTCTTATGCATTGGGCCGGAAGGCCTAATTTGAAAACGATTCCTTAAACGGTGAATCGTTCTAGTATCATGGTTAGAGCTAATTGAATGATCATCCTTTGGACTGGGCGGGGAGGCAGGTCTCCGTCAGTCAGTCAGTTGGCAATAATTGCTTTGCCAAATTTAACAGTTAAGTACTCCAGCTGTGTTGTTAAAACTAACTTGAGACGTACGTAAATACATGCGCGTAGGCCTTGTGCATTATACTGGTCACCACCGTACTTACTAATTTCCTCCCTGGCACAGTGCACACGAAA
>JAAXYW010001041.1:0-25932 GCA_036851895.1 Orthonychiurus folsomi
GGAGCCATTTATAGGGACAGACTCTAAAGCTGTAGTTTCACGCTCCGAATTTTTCACGAGATAACTCACTTTCCGTCCCGTTTCCTTCAGCCGACCCGAGCCCGGTTCAGTTTCTTACTACTAGCCTGTCCGTACCCATCCTGGACTGTCCTGCATTTTTATTCATACTAACATGCAGATGCGGGTTCCCCATTCTCTTGTACCTTGCACACAATTCATTGTTTTATCCCTCCTTAAAGTGCACACGATTAAAGAACTAATCAATTTTAATGTGTGGGTTTTTAAACAAAATGTGGGTTGTTTGCATCGATCAAACCAAAAAACCAATCACAACGTTCAATTTCCTGAAATTAGACGCCGGCTAACCATAAATAATTTAATTTAATTAAACAACCTAGCAAACAGATATATGGCCAAAGCATTGTGTCATAAGGCCGTGTATTGCATTTTGTTTACAAATCCATGCCAGGGAAACTTTTACAAATGTCAGGTCAGGTCAGGTGAATTCCAAACTCGCAATCCCATCAACAAAAACAGAATAGCCTTTTCCCCGTCTGTGCATGTACATTTGCTTTGTGTACTTTGTACGACGCCCCCCTGCAGAGTCCCGAGCGGATTTCAGTGCCCAAGGAATTTCCCGGAAGTTCCAACAGTGGAGCGCTGCATGGGCCCTTCTTTTCCCCGTATTTTTTGGAAACGAAAAGGAAGGAATGGGATTTATTTGAGTGCGAGGGCGAACAGTGAACCCTACGTACTACGTTTACTTTGCATTACGTACGTACGTAGAAAACACTTTCATTCGGCGAACCGTCGCGTCGTCTTACGAGTACAAATGCCCACGTCACATTTCACACTAACACTCACAGCCCATTCACATATTATTAATTATTTTACTTCCATCCAATTCCATTAGTGGAAGTAATGGGGGGGATTTGAATGGAATAAAATATACTCAGGTAACACCCAACGGCTAGGCTAATGTGAATTCGATGCAAAAAAAGGCTTTCTTTTTACAACCCACGCCATAGCACAGGGGATTTCAAAAATTACACAACTTGAATGTGAATGTGAACAAAAAGAAAAACCGATACGTACGCCTGCAAATGGCTCACTTTCCGAACAACCCTCCAGTAGATTGTAGATTTACATTTATAAATATCTAACTGGGCTGAGAACGAAGTGTGATTTGACTAGAATGGAACCAGGGAAAGTAAAGTGTGAGCAAATGGAATTCACGGGGTGGGAGAACAATGTTTATTGCGAGCCGGGCATCCCCGAAAACGAAGTGGAAAAAGAAAAATCGGCATCATAAGTCTTGTCAACACTCCCTCCTCCTGGTCGTAGTCCTACGAGCCAACTCCGTTTGCATCCCCTCCTTCCTCAGGGGGAAAAGGAAAGTAGTACGTGGAGAGTAAATATTCTCTCGGAGTTTGAATTTTATTTGTGATGAGGAGCACGTTCGTTATAACGGTCCAGATTCATTCTCAAGACATGGAATACATACATGTAACTTGTCCTCCTCCTATACATATAATGTTGGAGGAAGGAACGGAGTCTGCGACACGACGCGACGAGACGCGACGCTCTGTGCCCTGTACATGACTTCTTTGCTAAAATTGGATGAGGATTTGAAGCAGGGGACCGACGAGGCAAGGGCTCGGTTTGGGAATCATGACTGGAAATTGCTATAAATTGTACAAGGAGGCAAATGGACAATTTTGAAGCTAATCCTTCAGTTTGGTAGACAAATGCGGGGGATTAACCCTTGCGAGCTTGACAGTGCGCCGTCTTGATTTTTATTTTATCCACATACACACCCAACATTTCTAAGTTTTTACATGTACGTATATTTGAGTTCAAAGCTATATTTCTGGTGATACTTGTTTGTATATTTAATTTCAATGATTTGACAAGAAGGATAGTGTACAATGTGTAAAACAAAACAGGGGCATGGGTCATGGGTATTTTTGGAGAAGATTTTGCTTGCGGCTGCCGCGTTTGCACCAGCTGACAACTTAACCCTTGTTTGCCATCAGGTGCTGGAAACCAAAGTTCCAGCATTCAGCCAACCAGGGCCCCTTGGAATCTAGAAATCTAGGAAATTCCAAGGCAAAGCAGGCAGGGCTAGTTCGCCCTTAGCCGTTGCCCTCACAAATAATCCTTCTCTCCGGAATCGTCGTCGTCGTAGTTTTCCTTTGTGCTTCCTGCAACTTTTTGTTTGCACTTCGGCTCGATCCACATTCCCCAGTCTGCCGAGCCTGCAATCCAATGCCCAGATGTACTACACAGTAAAATAAATGGCAAAAATCTACGTGGTGCTACGAGGACCCGGACGTAACATCGTGTGTGTATGTTTGGAATAAGGGCTTGCAATTTTGCGAATCGACACACGGGAGAACACAAAATGAGACGACGACAATGGAAAAGCGACAAGCCCCGGAATGCCATGCCCCCATTCTACGCGAAATCGTGGGCCTTGCCAGTTCCCACTACTACTACGACTACGACTGCCAAGGATGGAATGATGAGAATGAGATGATGGCAAATGGCATCTTTTATCACCAAAACTTATTCATCACTTTCAAAGATTTTTCTCTGATAGTCTTTTCCATTTTCAGCCAATGCATGCAATGCAACGGTTTCGGCGACAAGACAAGTGATACTGCTCTGTACGCTGCGACGGTCGCCGAAGGGAAATGTGATTTCTTCTTCCATTGTTCAATAATATTATTTCCTTTCAAACTTTACCATTTCTTCGTTTCCTTCTCGGCCCGGGAAATCCACACCCGATTGGTTCTCCCATTTGTTAGTTTTGAACAATGATCCGTTCCCATTTATTTGAGCCCAACTCCGTTTTGATTTAGGATCCGAGCCTGAAAATTTTATCGTCTGAGCATCGGGCCAACTCCAAATGCAATTTTGAGTTTTATTTCTGTGGTAGCTCTATCGGGTTTGGACGCTCATGGCAAGCCCATAATTGTGCAATAATTATTACGTAAAAAATGATACTAATGAGGCCTATTAACCACGAAAGAAAACCAATTCAAAGCTTTTAAATACAAGCAGCAACTTTATCTGCGATTTTACTTCGTTTTAAAAATAAATGAATTCTGACGGCATCGAAGACTCAAACGATTTCTCAAATTATATTGAAATTTTTATGCGAAAACTCGAAGCAAACTTTTCTTATGGTCGTCCTTCTCAATTCCTCTTTGTGTCATGATTTGAATTTTTACAAGTACAAAAGTTTGGAGAAATTCTTGGGAAATACTTTTCTATTATTTCAAATGATGCACAGGAGCGGAACTGGATGAAGCTGCTTCCCGTGCCGCAGCAGCCCAGAATGAACTGGGATCAAATCCTCATTTATTTGAGGCTATCACTTTGAAGTTACAAAAAGTGCCCATTTTTTGATAGTTCCGTTCTATCGTAGTGCATGGAATGCGGATTTGAAGTTTGAGTTTGAAATACATTTACCTGTCAAGTCGTGGCAGGGTCCTGGCAGCTTTCACTGGAACCCAACTCGATTTTCCTCCAACGCCCTTTACTTTCCATTACTTTATTTGATATCAAAAACTTTTTCCTGCCTGTTGTGTACCAAACTGACGCTTGGTTGATCTCTTTGTTTCATCCGGGTTCCTCCTCCTTCCATAAGACACAAGTGTGTGATTTGAGGAAAAGTAAGTAAAACTAAAACTTACAGTTCCCCATCCCATCGGGCGTCAAGGAAGAGTTTGAAGAAAATTCCAAGGAAGGAAAGGTAAGCACAGTAAGAGAAGAAAGGATAAGCCCAAGGAAAAGTGTACATAGACAAAGATGTGGGAGGAACGAGCAAACGCAACAAACTTTTGACTGTTTCTACCAAGACTTTCACCAGATTCCTCAACTTTAGTTTAGTTTTCATGCTGGTTGAATTCCTAGTTATTATAATTCGGCGGGTCGTGGTCATGGCCCTTTGGGTTTGAGTACTGCAGGGCACCTGCACTTGGCCGCATCCGTGCGAAGCAAATTCCTTTCCCTCCCATGTCAAGCACGGGATGATGAATTGGCGGGATTTTTTCAGGTTTTCCTTACAATTTGACGTAAATAACCTGTCCAGTTTATTGGCGTTTTTTTCCAGCTATTCTTTACAATTTTGTGTTGGGTTGACGTCAAAAGCGTGTCCAGTTTTACAACTCTTGTATTTTTGTGTCTTTGTTTGCAGTTGGAGTCAAAGCTAAGGGAAAGACCCAGGTGAGGGGTTCCAACCAGCTGGACAAAAGTAGTCGCTTTGATTATAAAGGGAAAGATGGGGAGACGACACAAATCCTGAAGACAAGCAGAAAATCTGGTGGTGAAAAGACGGTGGGGGTGGGAACGAGCAGCAGTCCTCCTGGCTCTTGGATCCTGGAACCAAATCCTAAGTCCGAACTAAGTTCCACGGATTTTGAAGATTCCTTTGAGTCGGAAGACGAGGACGATTTGGAAGACGAGGACTTGGACTTGGATGATGAGGAATCGGAGGAAGCGGGGCGGGGGATGGGGGGTCGAAAGAAAAGCGGGAGCAGTCAGCCCTCGAAGGAGAAAGAAATCAAGAGAGATTCATCTTCATCCCCATGCTCGCCCCAGGAATATGAAATATTAAAAGTACGTGAGTAGAAAGTTCAAAGGGGTCCCCCCCCTGCCCCTCCAGTTTAAGTCATTCGTATTCTTTACGGTTGAGTCAGTCCAGTCAGTGCATTCCCATTCAATGCATTGAAATGGAAACTCTTGGGCCGACCGGTGCGGTGTGTGGCCTGGATGGTCTGTGTCCGAGAAGATTTTTTATAGGAAAAAGAGAAATTTTTATATGAAAAGTGGATCAAGATAGCGTGAAATGCTGCGGGACCGCCTTGCCTTAGCATAGCATTTGGGAAGAATGGAACAGGGCAGTGCAGTGGCAGGCTCGGAGAAATGAATTATCAAATTTCCTTTTCCGTGGGATCCATTTTTATGACAATGATGTCCAGGGGACACGGAGGAATATCTAATCGGTGTAGGCATAATGGAATCCGAGGATGCAAAATGCCCTCTCATTCCTCTCACGTCTTCGTCCTCCCCACTTTTGGAAAATTGACTGAAGATTAAAAAGAATCGTGGCCCTTATTGAATTTTTGTGGAACGTGAGGGGGATTCTAATTAATTACGCCAATTAGTGGCTTAAAGCTCCAACTTTACGATATTGAGGCATACACATCTTTCTGGGTCACGCCACGCCAGACATTTTAGGGTGACATTAAAACAATAAATTTTACATTTTCAGAAANGCCACGCCAGACATTTTAGGGTGACATTAAAACAATAAATTTTACATTTTCAGAAAATGCACTGAATAAATTTTTATAATTAAACAGCGCCAGATATAATTAATTAATTTTAATATATATCATATTAACAGTGAAAGATATCTTCTTTTTGGCCATAAATTATTTGACCCCTTTTTTCACTGCTTTTACCCCTAAAAATAAACTAAAACTTACACCACTGCCACCTGCCCTTGAAATACTTTTCGGTTTAGTTGTTCCATCTGAAAACAATTCCTCAACTTTGTCTTTGACAATCGTCGACAAACCCCGTCGCAATTTCTCTGTGGTCATGATTTTCTGTAGTCTGGTAAAAATCTACCGATTCTGAATCATTTTTCAAGAGCAAGAATATTTTTGCAGAACAATCTCTCCCTGACTTGCAGTAATAATAAATTTTCTGGCCGTCTGCAGTGTCACATTTCCTTCGTTGCACCCACACTTTCTGTTTTTTAACAAAATTTGTCGCATCAGCAATACTCGCATACGCTGTAATTTTTTCCCAGTTAATACCAGCACGTCTTCGCTTCAGTGGAGGTGGATGGTTTTCATTGTCACTATCGTCTTCCGACGAACCAATGTACACGTCTTGTGTTGTCATTTTGATTACTAAGACTAAGGGTTTTTGGATACGAGGATGGAAAGAAATGCGACTAGTCACGACTATTCGTTATTAACATAAATATCTTATCTAATCCCTCTCAAGTCAAGTCCCTTATACAGGGCGGTGCACAACTAAGTTAATTTGTACCACCTTTTAGTTAAAGTAGGGGTAAAAAAAAGTATTTCAAGGGCAGGTGGCAGTGGTGCAAGTTTTAGTTTATTTTTAGGGGTAAAAGCAGTTAAAATAGGGGTCGTTTAAATGGTAGCCCTTCTTTTTCTTCCAACCGTATGAACCATTTTTCCGTCCCACTTAAACTTTCTCTTAAAATGCAAACCATTTCAAAAATATTACAATTTCCACCCTAACAATCCAGAACGCCACGCCAGACATTTTAGGGTGACATTAAAACAATAAATTTTACATTTTCAGAAAATGCACTGAATAAATTTTTATAATTAAACAGCGCCAGATATAATTAATTAATTTTAACGGATATCATCTTAACAGTGAAAGATATCTTCTTTATCTTCCACCCGTGTGAACCATTTTTCCGTCCCACTTAAACTTTCTCTTAAAATGCAAACCATTTCAAAAATATTACAATTTCCACCCTAACAATCCAGTATAGTAGTGCAGATCCCACAACCCCATACGCACACACTCCGCACACACTCCGCACGCACCCCCAAACTTTTACAGTTGTTGAATTGTAAATTTATTCTTCCCCAGAATTATGGTGGCTCCTAAAACTTAATTGTAACTGAAATTGTTAGGGATTTCCATGTGATTCCGCTATCTCCAACTCCGGTTAGTGTAAGACTGCAGGACAGGGACACATAAAGTGAATTCTTCCACTCAAATGGACTCCATGCAAATAGAACCATACAGAAAGCTAGCTTACCATGTAGTCAGTCACACAGGGGAGGAAAGTGGATAAAATAGTAAAGGGAGGAAGTTGACTATTATTTGGGACACTTGAGGAAAGTTGTTTTGGTTGCAGGACAATTTGCTCCTGTACAGTCATGAAAGAATGATCGGTGGAGTTGGGAACTTGAAGAAAGCCATGGAAAGGGATAATGGGGAAGAGCACAAGCAGCACAATGTTGGACTGGATGGCAAACAGCAGCAGGACAAATTCTATGTTGACGAGGAACTTGGAGACGAGCTGGAGGCAGGAAAGGACTATTTACTCTCCCTTATGTTCTCACATTTTGACCGGAATAATAATGGTGCTCTGGAGTACGAGGAACTACATAAAGTATGCACGCTGTTTTCACTCTTGTTTATCTAGTCGACCATGCCATCTTCTTCCCCGTCCGGGGTTTTGTCGTATTTACCAATAACGGGTATAGAAATATAATATTACAGGACACACTCCGTTTTTAATAAACTTTCGAAACACCCATCTGGTGACAACGTTACATTATTGTAATTTTTATATTGCTAGTAATCGGAGTTTAATTTCTCAACTTACTAAAATCGAATATCGGATATTTTTTGCTTAATTGGAGGTCGTATTTGATTAAAAAATCGTGGCTTTGCAATTCAGTGTGTTTCGAGTTGGTTTGCTATAGGCGTGTTGATTTCTGCGTGCCGGTCGTGATTTCTGTGTGAAATCAGAAATGTGAAATTAACTTTATCGTAATGTATTTCATTACAATCTAATGCTTAATATTGCTCTGGTAGATTGGACTAGAGCCGCACATGCAAAAATTGTCCAATGGATGCAATCTCTCTGATCTCCTCCGCTACGACGACGTGGACCGTAACAGCCAACTAAATATTAACGAGTTCTACACTGCGTTCAACAAGCTTTACAGTAAGTATCCGTATAAGTAGCTGTCAGACTACACAAACGGAGCTAATTTAGTTGGTAATGTGCGCTTTGAGTAGCCCATTAATTATGCAAACTTAAAGGATCCTCTAGACGATACAAGTACTTAAATTATTTATCCCATCGTATAATTCCTTTCCCCCCATTCTCCAGGCGTTTCCGTAATTTCACTCGACAAGGCACTGGAAGTAACCCACGTCACGGCCAACGTTGGAGAGAATTTGGAATTAAAATGTGATGTGAGCGGAACCCCACCCACAACAATCCTTTGGAAGCGCTACAATCTCGACCTCTCGACTCTGAATCAAGAGGATCAAATCCGAGTCTTCTCTGACGGAACTCTATTTCTAAATAAAATCCAACTCCTCTTTGCCGGAAATTATACATGTCAGGCTCAGAGGAATGACAAAGTCGTTCAAACTCATGTCCTCTCAGTCCAGAGTAAGTTTTATCGATTTAAACTGACTGCCGGTTTTTGGTGGCAGGAGTTTGGAATGAGTTGGAGGGCCTTAAGCTTTCATCCTCCCTCATTCCTCTACTCGATTCCACCGCCTCAATTTTAGTTGAACAATCGAATCCATATATGTCGTCTTTTCCTTTCTTTCTCATCAATTCAGCCTTGCCGGATGTCAAAGTGTCTCCTCACATTGTTTGGGAGACACCCGGCCAAGAGGTCACAATGGAGTGTCGCGTTACTGGAGAGCCATTCCCCGTCGTGCAGTGGCTCAAAAATGATGATCCACTGCCGCAGGAGATGAGTGACAAGTACATCATAACCGGAGATGCAATTCGACTCACACTCAAAGACATTTATTTTGCGGACACGGGGGCTTTCATGTGTCAGGCTCAGAATTCTGCTGGGAAACGACTTGACATCACATCTCTAGTTGTAATTGATGATCAAACACCATCGACAGGTACGGAGTCCATTTTCATGAGTGGGCTAGGGGTACACTTCTTCACTCATTCGCCTGTGGATAAAAGCTAGTAAAAGTATGTTCGTGGGACGAAGTTTAAAAGATTAATAGAGTGAATTTGCAACCAATAAAATCTAGCGGTCAGTTTAACGGAAACGTTTAATTAATGCTGTAGATTCCTAATTTTATTATGAAATCGCTAGAACACTGGTTATGCATTTTTAACACCTGCTGTTTTTATTTTTGTCAAATTCAGTTCAAACGAATGAGTCGCAGTTTTTTGTATTCCATGAGCTTGGAATTTCCGTCTACGATCCAGCAAATTGCCGAATTCAGCACCAGATCCAAGCTACAGACATCATTCCTGGAACACAGGTAGCAGCAACCCGTTCTAATAGTCTGAAGTACAGCATGAAAACCCAGCCATCTACTACACGCGGTGGTATAAAAATATAATATATAAATATTTTGAGCAGGAATACGTATGTGGAGATCATGGTCAAGTATGTGACTGGGGAAGAGCAGTTCGAGTCGCCTCCACTTATGTTTATGTATCTCAACCGAAGTTGGACCGTGTTTTGATTATATCAGTCTCGCAAATGGTGGTAGTGGATGTTGTCTCCACGGACCGGTTCCCAGTTGAATTGGACTACGTTCCACATTTAGATCAGGTTAGAATTAGAAACTTGGGGAATTGATATGCTTTTTTGAATGAGTTTACTAGTGAGCATATTATGTGTGCGATTTGAAAAACTCTATTTTAATTCATGTTTTGTTCTATTCCAAGGTGTGGGTCCAATGTTGGCGTCAGCAAGAGTCCGGTTCCCAAAAGACACTCCAAGTCATTCGTGACGCCAAAGAAAAGAAGAAACATCACACCGTCCACCCAGAGCCCATTGACAGTCATTTCGACCTTGTGGAGAACATTTTTATTCCCCCTGACCTCAAGTCAAGCTCCCAGTTTCGCTACGCTTATGTTTCACATAAAAATACTAGGGGGCTTTACAAAATGGATCTCCTTGGGCTTCGCTACACCAAATCCGTGGATTTAACTCCGTACAATTGCTTCCCACAGCATCTGCAATTCTCTGCTCTTTGTAAGACTTTCAAGTGGATATATCTGGCAATCTTGGCAGCACTTGAAATAAATCTCAACTAATCCTAATGCAATTTGGAATACTTTGTAGACGGAATGATAATCGTCGAATGTTTTGAGCCGGTGACTAAAAAACCGACTGGTCAACTGGTCCTGGACTCACTGACGGATTCTGTAATTTACTTCAAAGGTGACCGCTACGGAAAACCTAATCTGAGTCCGGATAGTCGAAAACTTGTTACGGTCACAAAAAATAATGATGGAACTACTCTCTTGTTGCAATTGGTTAAAGGTAGAGTTCATGCGAGCATTATGGGGGTTTGCATTTAGTTCAAACAAACTCATTTAATTACGTTTTCAGAGAATGGGTTGGAGTTCTTTTTCGATGTGAAAACGTCATTGAATGTTAGTGACATTTCATTTTTCCCGTCTCAGCGTTCTCACACATATGATTTATATGCCAGCGCTATGGACAAAGAGGACGTTCTTTTCGTCGATTTAGAAAGTGGTAAGAGAATTAGTCTAATTAATGATCGCCACTACTTTTAAAAGCCCATTGGAATTTGTATTTAACTCTGGAGAGCTGAAACTGTTTTAATCGTTCTAGGAAAAGTTGAAATGGTGTCAGGAGTTGGTGGAGTCCTCCACACAAGTCCCTGGAAAAGTGCAGCACGTCCCATATCATCCCAAGGTCTCTTCAGTAAATACCTGGCCACACCTTCGTCCGATGCCGTCTTTGTTTTGAATGGTCAAACACACACCGTCAATTGTCAAATCGGTGGACTGCCGAAACCGCACTTAATTGTATGGCTATAGACAAAGAAGCCGGAACATATTCGATCCCCCTCCAAATAGGCACGCACCCGTCAAAACTAAATAATCTAAATGTACTCTATGTAATTTCAAACAAAATTTAAAGTACTCAATAATTGAATTTCTAAAACCGGGATCAGTGTTCTTTCTTATATGGCTCGACGCCAAACCACCCACAGCCCTTTCTTCCTCCCCGAAATCATATTGCTGCAAGCGATAAAAGGGATTGTTTAGTTTGTGCTGATCATGTTCAAGCTTAGATTCATTTCTAATTGTAATTTTATTACTTAGTACAGGCAGAGGAACAGTGAGATTATATTTAAAAAATGTGCAGTTTTTTGATTCAGTAACCAGAAGCTTGAAAATGATAGGTTTAAATTGACAATTGATGTAGACGTCGAATTCTCAACTTTAATCGAATTCACGCACAGAATATTTATGGATGAATCTGATTAATATATGCACGTTTGCACGTGTACTATTTAGAGTAATGTAAGATGTGAATTTTTCTAGTCACATAGTGTAGAAAAATAAATGTTTCCCACTCCCGGCAACAACCTCCGAAATCTCCTATTTCAGCTTGACTTAGCTTTGGTTTTGCAGTATTTACTGGAACAAGTTATTAAGATGCAATGTTTTGTAAATAGTGTACACCACAGTTCCGCCGTAAGTTTTTATAAACATGAACATAAAATTGCCTTAACGGTCTGTTTTTGTATAAAAAAATAATGAGAAGCAAGAGTCAGCGTTTAGTGCCTTTATTTCTTGCATTCGCATTTAAACTGACGACTGAACAGTGGGTCGAAAGCCTTCCTTCCACAAGAGAAGAGATCGGTGATGTTCTGAAATCAGTCAAATTGTCCAGCCCAAAAGTTTTGGTTTGCAACATGTATTTATTTATACTTACACATGAGAACACAACGAAGGGACCGAACAATTATTGTAATACAACTGCAACAGCTGGCATATTTTTCAAATCAAACCGCTTCTTTGGGTTGTTTCTTAACTTTCTTTTTGGGGACAATGACTTCCGCCAAGCTGGAGACAAATAATATGCCGTCTCCGCGAACGAACAGCATTTCTATGTTCCTTGTCGTGGTCTGATACATCGCTTCAAATGTTTCTTCATCAACATCGATTTGAGTAATAGATTCCTCTACGTCTTGAAGAACCATATTCAAATGGACATCAAATGCCTGTTGAAGAATCAAGAAATTTCTAAGTCGAATCTCTTGATGTCTAGAGCTCTACCTACTTACCACTACCCACTTAAAAATTTTTTGATTAAGAGGCCTCTAGTTTGCAAAAAATAGAATGTAAAGGAAAGACGTTTGTTTTGCATATGAAACTGGACAATTAAGTTCATCAAAATAAGCTATCTTCTGCCAATTTATTCGAAATAACTATTTGTGCAGACAGACACTCATGGCTTGCCAATGAGAACAAACAAATTTTAAAGTCTTACGTACATGTAATTTGCCTTTTAACTCCCTGTCACTTTTCATTTTTACTACTACTCTATCTCCCAACCAAGCGGCGATATATTCCATAGGATCGTCCACTTCAATGTTCTGAAATAATAAACTAAAGTTAGCAATTACATTTCAAGACTCCAGACACCAGACGACGACCCTCTACAAGAACATTTTAATTCGCGTTCAACAAGTCGCAGTAGTTAAAGTTAGTCTTGACCTCATCCATCCACATTATCTACATATAAACATCTAAATGAAAAAACCAGACTCACAAGTTTAATTTCAACTTCTTCCTCATCAGATTCATCGTCCTTATCCACACCGTTACCGTTCACTTGCGGAACCACTTCGTCAACTTCGAAGTCGTCCAAGATAGACATCATTTTTATATTGAGGTAGGAGTGACCCCGGGCCGGCAGGTCGGGTCAAATGCGAATGAATTAGGAGCACCAACACTGAAAAGCTGAGCTGAAGCACCGGAATAATAATTAGGGAATTAGAGTATCTCGTCGGAAGCTTGTGATAGTCAAGAATCTGTGCTGTGTGTGTATGCGAGCATAGGCAGGCATACAGATGAGGAAGGAACGACCAATGCTATGCACAAGATATACCGCGGCAAAATCTAAGGGAAAGGGAGCGCGGGCTTCCATGAAAAGCCCTTCAAGGCGACCTGATGACCCGACCTTGTACTGTACAAAGGTCGGGTCATCGGGCCTTGTACCCTTTAGTTCCTTTTGAATTTGATGGTGTAGTTGGCGGGTTACAGCGGAATTCAGCAGAGTAATTTCCCTTCAAATCCTGACGGTATCCAACTAGTTCCAGATGTAAGGCGCTTGCCTAATAAACTAAACTTCAAGTGTTTCAAAAACATTTCTTTATTTCGAATCCGTGATGTGGGAAATTAGGCTTAGAACAAACCAAGAAAACACTTTTATATCTAAAAGATACCATGGAACGCCTGTTGTCAGCATAAGCTGTGTCCAAATCCAGGATTTCTTTCTGCAAGACAAGAAGGATTTTAAGATCAAAATTAGTCATGTACAATAGCTGTGCGTGGTACGCTAGAATTAAATGCTTTTAGAGGGTAAATGGCAAATGAAATTACCTCAATTTTAAAACCAATACGTCTAATAATCCCCGCCAGTATATCGTATGGAGGCTCAATGGAATCGTGCTCCTCCATGTCAGCATAATGATATGTCAGTGGACCCAAATTTATCCAAACTCCATTTTCCTTGAGGCAATAGTAAATTCTTTCCAGGAAAGCCACAATATTTTTTGCACAATCAATAAAAAAACAAGTAACAACGCAGTCAAAAGCTCTCTCATGCTCAGGTTTGGAATACACATCTAAAAAGTCTCCAGCCGTCATGGAAAATTTTGGGTTCCGAGGTAAATCTGATGGATCAATGTCTGGGAGCAAGACTGGACACACTTGGTCCACATGAAACAAAACATTGTTATTCTGTTGAACCCATGGAAAAATCTTGTGCTCATCCTTTTCAGAACATCTAAGCATTTCAAATTTATATATACCCTGTTGAGAAAGAGTCGTGCTATCTATCACAAAGAATACTTCGTATTACCTGTTCAAAATGAAATTTGATGCAAACAGCATGAATAAACTAAACTCGTTGCCTTCAGTACAAAATCCTTGCCTGACAATTTCGTGGGTGAGTCGACCTAAACCAGCCCCTGGAATCAAAACCCGGACATCTCCTTTCGATCTGAAAACGGTTTAGAGAAAGTAAAGTGTCTAAAACTCGGAAGCCAACAAACTGTAACCGATTACTTAATAGAAGAAACTTACACGACATGCTCGAATCGTCGATCCAATTCTTCAAGGATCGGTCCATAACATAAGTTTCGTTCTTTCTGCCCTTCCTTCGACCAGTCGCGAACAAGTTGCTTGAGGACTGCTTGGCACTTGTCATGGTATTCATGAATTCCATCATGTAAATGGGTGTGTTCGCGCTTCTTGGCTTCACCAGGCCCCAGCGCAGGGGCCAGCTCCAGGTCACCCTGAACATAAATCAACGGTTTTTGGTTATTAATTGCGACAACTTAAATTATCTTATGGCATGCAGTAGTGCTCAGAGTAATTATGATATGTATATTACTCACACCCACATCTGGAAATGCTTCCGAGTGGTTTTCGAAAAGGCTTTCCTTCCCAATAATGAGGTCAAATAGCTTCTGATTAACGTCAACGCACTGCCGCAATGAGCTTAGATGCTCGGAATATTCTCCCAGAAGTATCCGATGATTCTCGGGAAGTGATCTTACAAACACTTCACTTTTGCGTATTTTCTGTTTAGAAAGTTTGCTGCGGCGAACATAGAATTTGATTTAGACAAGGAGATATCCAGCTAGCCTAATTTCAATTGTGATTATAAAAGTTTCCATATTTATCTCTACTACCTGTAATTACGGAATACATCCAACACTCGATTATAGTGTTGTTTCTCTTCGCTTATGGTGACACCGTCCTCTAAATTTTTTCTCCGTTTAGTACCATGATTTTCAGTACTGCTTAGGTCTTCATTATTGTCCGCAGTTGGAACGCCCCTATCGTCCTCATCCATGGCTGCATATAAATCCGGCTTCAACTGCTGAACTTTTTCCAAGAAAAAAGACTGCAGAGTTGTTCAGAAATCAAAAATATTTTGACAAACGTACGTGCAATAACTGTTGTTCCCGGTGCGGTGTTTGAAGACCTTGATTTATAAAAACCAATTTATAAAAATTAAATTTAGACACCACATGGACCGTTATTTACACACAAATAACTTTGAAGCGTCAAAGTACTATATAAAAGTAACACCGAAGTTTGTTACATGTTCAGATTCAAGAGTTTAAACCAAGAATGCAAGCGCGTCATTCCCACAATGACTAGAAGCTCAATGACACGATTCAAGAAACGTGTGTTGGTAGGGACCTCCTCCATCCATCATAATTTAAAACTCAATTTAATGCGAAATAAACTTTGACTTAATTTTAATAGCTTCACACGTGAAAAGTATGTATTTATTTCAGTAATGGATCAATGGATACAAGTTAAGAGATTGCCTGAAACACAATACAATTGCGATGAACGTTCTAATTTGTAATGCTATGAACGAAGCTGAAAATTTCCAAATAAAAAAATATTCAGACATATTATGGAAAACGCTATCCTAAGTTCTAATGGAACCTAAATGCCTAAAGTGCTAAATTTAAAAGGATGAAAAACGATCGAGTACAGAAGTTGGAAGAAAACAACTTGAGTGTAAATATTCGCTTTCACTGCGGAATTGAATAAGGGCTCAAGTCTACTTCAAACTGCCAAGTCCTAAAATTTGAAAATATCCTTCAATCACCAGTTCGTAGTACAATTATCATCTAAACGTGCGAAGTTGATTGACCAGTGTCACTCTTACATACTAATAGTCCCTAACTAATTTATTTTCGAAATGACAAAGCCGCCCAGTTACAAGCTAATGAAGGGTTTCCGAAAGGTTACCAGAAATTTACAGGGTAAGAAACTGATGTTGACTGAGGCCATCTTTAGCTTTAGCTTGTTGACAATAAATAAACATTACAAGTTGTGGTACTCGTAACTCAAACTAGCTATCACCGTAATGTTGCAGACTTCCTAAATATCTGGGATTATGTGCAAATTTGGTTAACGTTTGGCTATCTATGAGCCTCCAATAGGACTGCGGAGCGGACGAAGAGACGAACTATTGCGACAAATAGAGATCAACAAAGACGGCTGCGTTTGACAGAGCTACTTGCTGGAAGCTTTGTGTTCTTCGTACCTCGGTCTTGTTCCTGCCAGTTAGAATAGGAAAGACATTTGAAAAAACAGCCTGGGTTTATGGCTACACTGCTATCATTATTTTACTTCACTCACCTATTTATAAATTCAATAACTTTAGGCTTTAGCTGAGAGGCATTATGCAGATGAGCCAATACAAGGATTTCCGCACAATTGTCTACTGTTAGATTGGCCGCAATTGCATGTTCACAATCCTCTTTTAGTCCGCTCAAATCATACTTTTCAGCAATTTGCATCAGATCCGGAGCTTTCTCGTTCAAGGCCGCTGTTTCTCCTGTGTACATATATTCCAGCATTCCATTTACAACTTCTTCGTCGAAATCGTTGATCTCAACCGTGTTTTGAGCAGACTCCAGCATGCCGGAGGAGAGCATGGCTTTAAATACTGAACTGCGAGCTAAAACAAAATTTATCCAAATGAATCCCAGAGTCAATAAATATTTAGCTTAACAAACTTACAAGCTAAGACAGCCTTGTGTGCCATAAAGGTTCTGGTCTCGGTCGACAGAGCTACATCACTGAACACCTAAACAATATCATATTTTCTTGTGAAGAGAACATATGAACTTAACAAATTCAAATGAGAGTTACTAACCGTATCATGAAGGAGCTCTGAAAAATTGTTTGAAAGTAGTTGAAAACGGCGTCTCTTAATGTCATCTTCCGTAACGATTTCGTGCGAGGCTCCACCAACTCCTAAGCAATGCTTCACCTCACCCTCAATCCAAATGCGGCAATGAATTTTGAGTGTATCGTTATCGACGAGTCGCCGAGTTGCGGAGGTTATATCTTGTGATAACAAAAATTTGTCATAACCCCACACGCTAAATTTCTTGAATTCGCAAACACTCATCGTTGCGCTTCCTAGAAAGCGTGATCAAAGTTAATTAAACCAATGAACCCATAAAATTATCTGGAGAATATATATTCAACATTTCATATTCATAATATCAGCAACTAACCTGCCTGTTTTCCCGGTTTCCCATCTGTGTCTAACAGACTAATCTGAAATCTAACTTTGAGACGGCGACTTCCGCCGGTATCCGCATCACCAAATCCAGTTAGTATTAGATGCACGGCGAAATATTCAAGTTCTTCCATCTTCTTGCGAGGATTCATTTTTAATTGCCTGAAATAAAAATAACGTTTGGAAGTTTCTTCTCGACCCCGAAACCGCTTTTCTTGTTAACTAAAGCCCTTTAAACTTCACTGACCATTGGTGGTTGCTCTTGGGGCCGCCTTTAAATGTTGGTGATTTGACTTCGTCAGTATTGCTACTGAAAGACGCATAGCCCTTCAAAGTCCATAAAAATGCGAATGTTTCTTGCTCCAACTGATTTCAAAAAAGGGTAAATAACCAAGTATTAGACATTTTAGGTAAACCTAGAGCAGAATGTTTTCAAGATCAAAGTATCAAGGACTAAATGATAACAATTTCTTTTTTTACCAAACTCAAGCATGATTGATGTGAGTGGGAGTCAACCGGATTCTGACTCTGAGTCAACCGAAGGCGCCATTATTTGGGTACTCAATTTGTTAGGAATTGGATGGATTTGGATGGGCGCACTTGTTGTTTACGCAAAACCAAAACGCAAGCCGAATATTGTAAAATAACCAAATTATAAAAGGTAGAACGATAGTTCCACTTCCTGCTTACTATTGGGTACTGCGGTAATTTAATTAATGCAGGCCGCAGGAAAGGAATGCATGTGTCAGCAAAAACCTAAAGCCAGCTAAATTAAAATCAACGACAACTAAAACGAGACACAAACCTCAGTGGAAGCCCAAGACTCAACTGACTCCGGTCCGTACATGGCTGGGCTAAACTTTCGTTTGACTCCTTGGTTTCCTCCACCTGACGCTGACGCACGAGGGGTCGCCACCAGATCCAGAACTGCAAACGCTTCAACGTTTCCTCGAGGTCTGGCGCCTCCATCATTATCTCCCTCATTGTTATTTTGTCCCCCACCCCCTTGGCCTGCACCATTCAAGGCCCTTACTCGTAGAGCGTTCATCACGTGAGCTTCGTGCTGTGCCGCGTGAACGTGTCGAAGTCTCTCTCTTTCACGAGCTCTTTGTTCCCTCTCGTTGTTCCTACCGCTGAAAAATATCCCCAGTCAGTATTCAAATCAGTTTGAAGAACAAAGTACTGCACTATAACTACAAGTCAGATATTAGAATGAACTTTAACAGAATTAGACGAAAGAATAAATCCACATGCAAAATACGCACATACCTCATGTCTTCATAAATGAAACAGGCTATTTGCCTATCGCCGTTGTTCCCGATGAAAACTCCTCTGTACGTCTTTTGATTCCAGTGTCTCGTTCTTATTCTTCCTCTGGTCTGTAGAAACGAAATCAATCAAATCCCATTCAAATGTCTGTCTGGTCTACAATGTCTGTCGATGTGAATGACGGCGCCGTCGACGTGGTTGTGATTCGTAAGTAAGTGTGTATAAATAGTAAACTTACTGTACTGTGTACTGTGAAGTTATTCTTGTCCCCCCGTTTCCTGTCTTTCCCAACCGAGCCTTAGATCCTTCTAATTCAATTTTCTTGTACTGGGCAGCTGGAATCACCGACTCAAGCGTTGGATAATGTTGAATTGGACTGCTCAACTTGCTGTGATTGGAAGATATTTAGGATTTATAGACGACACGACGATTTATTTTGTAGTACATGTGACGTCAGGACGTAAATAGTTGGGGTCTGGCTGGGCTATACGTTCTTCACTCAAAAGTCAGATGGGAAATGGACTCAAATGCAGTCCGTACGTTCTGCCAACACATTGCCACATCCCATGTAGACCCATGCTCCCCGAGTACGCGTCGTCACCTCAAAAATTCCATTGAGTTTACCACTCGGGATTTTTCTATGCTGGGTTGACCGCGCGCGATCCACTGCTTTAAATGTGACCGAATTTCTACAATCTAAAAATTAAATTAAATTTGAACGTCGTAACGTTGTAAGCCACGCCACAAGTGGTATGACAGCATTCAGAATTAGTCGGATTTGCATGAGTAGATATAATTCTGTCATCCCAGTTTCTAGTTGTGCAAGTACCGCTAGTTTAAATTTTGGAAAAGGTCAAGTTGGAAATGCACGATGGATCGGCGGATGTATGGATCCCGGATTCGGTCGAAGGAACTTAAGCTCCGATGCACTGTCTGGGATTCCATTGAACCCGGGTTCAACTTCGGTTGGACCGATTACCCAATTCCTAGCAGATGCGGAACCGGTGCTACAAATGCAGGATCTACTCTATCAACTTCATGATTTGCCAGGTATTTGAATTTTTTAAAATTAAACGGTCAATGCCGTTGGACTCAGCCAATTTGGTTTAGTGAACGTAATTAATGAGATTCATTGTTGAATGTAATTTGCAGGAATGAATTGGGCTTCTACAATTTTTGTCACAACCCTAGGAATTCGGCTCTTCATTTCGCTGCCATTGGGTGTTGTCCAGCAGAAATCGATCGCGACATTAGAAAATCTTCAACCACAAATCAAGAGTTTGGCAACGGAACTTAATCGGGAAACCGCTATTGCAATTAAATTATACAACTGGAGTCAAAGTCAAGCCAAAACGACCTTCAAGCGTTCGGTAAGTGTAACCTTATTCACGATACCTAGTACGGTTTGGTGTAAATCAAGATTTGGTATATACGTATTTCGATTTCCATTCATCTTGTTTCCTACATAATTGCAGTTCAAAAAGCACTGGAGGGCACTAATGGAGGAACACAATTGTCATCCGCTCAGAGCAGTGTTCCTGGTATGGTTACAAGTTCCTTTTTGGGTTTGTTTTTCCAGTGCCTTGAGAAACGTCGTGTACGTACTGCCCGAACCCAGAACAACAGGTGCGTTGAATGGGCATTTGAGTAATTTTATAACTCATGTGCATGAACTATTTGGCATTTGATCTATCTAGAGATGTTGTCAAGGTTTGCTCAAATGTCATCTGAAAATGCGTTTTGGCTGGATAGCTTGGCCGTTGTCGACCCTTTCGTTTTTCCGGCTATATTTTTGGCTGCGAATCTACTTAATATCCAAATAAATTCACTGAGGAAACTAGCTATTCCTCAAACAACGTTACAGAGTGTTGTGCCTTGGGTGTTCCGCGTTGGAGTCGTCGGAATTACAATCTTGGCATCATTCACTCCAGCCGTAAGTGCAAGTGCTCTAATCCTACCTTCACATAAGGTTGGAGAACTAATTTAATGAACAACTGGAGAATGCTTCTTTCATTCAAACCTCCACACAATGTATTGGCTCAAATTAAATCAAATTATTTTTGTATTTTTTGATGCATAATTGTAACTTATGTGGGCCAAGTACGACTCCACCTCCACCGGAATGTTAATATTAACACTAATAGCGTGATGTATTTTTCAGGCTGTGTCAATGTACTGGGCGACTTCAAGCGTTTTCGCGCTGGGCCAAAATGTTCTTTTGAAGAGTCGATTTGTGAGAAGAAAGTTTGGGATACCAACTTCACCCTCCCAGCCATAAAGTACCCTATTTAGTCATCCACAAAACTGATAATGAACGGTATTAGATATTGCTTGTTTTAAATTTTTGTTTACGCCTTTAAAAAATCGAAATGTTGTTTTAACTTATGATTAAATAAATTTTGAGGAGAATTGTTAGCAGTCTTCTCATTTGAAATTTTTGAATGCATTGCCAGTCCGAGCCCTTCATCTGTATTCCGATTCCGAAGAGAAATTAATACATCACACAACTCCAACGCAAGCTCCACAATCTTTATACATCGACTTCAGTGTTTTTTTTTGTGAACCACCTAAAACTTTCCTGAATGAAGAACGCGACTCTAGAGTAATATATTTTCATTTACATTAACTGTGAATATCTCTTCATCATCGATGAGATCTTTGGGTGGCACAAGAAAGTATGATTAATTCGATGACGCCCGGATTTGCCGTTCCATTTCCATTAAGTGTGAAATGAGGTATGGTTCCCTGTTGTAAATGTTCATTCTCAGGGGCTGCAGAAGAGTTTTCTCACCGGAAATGGACAAAACTAATAAATATTGCTAGAGCTCATCAAGAACTCCAGAGAATGGAAAGTGGCACGCAAAAGTACTCACAAAGAAATGCTGCTTGCAGGTCTCTTCATTTTCCCATTATCTTTACATTCATTTCTCTCGTTGTCGCCCACAGTCCGTTTCTCTTTCCAATTCATCTTTGTTTCCGTCCTTTGCTTTGTATTTTGGAAGAGAGCAGTGTACTTTCAGTGTACCATAGTCTTTAAAATCAGATTTATATTTGTAAGATTTATTTGGAATACAGAATTTGAACATAATTGCCAGCTATATTCTTTGAAACGTGTCAATTGAAACAACATAATTTCATGCTTCATTCCCTCAAATTGATGGGTTTTCGGTTTTGATTCTAATGCTGGATAACGAATTTTTAGCAAGCAGTAATGAATTCACTAGGCCAGCAGCGCGGCGCAACTTCTGTTTGTTTTTACGAGTAGCATTGGTATTACAAAAAAGTGAAGTTAAATGAGAGCATTTGCTCAACGTTAATATTTCTCTTGTAAGCATCTACCTTACAATAGCCTCGGATGTTCAGTAATTGCTACCAGAGAATATATCTTCCAACTAAACTGCATAATTTATAAAGTAGCCGTATCATGGTGGAAGTATTATTACTTCGAGATATAGCAATGTAAACTTTTCTTTTCAATGACTAACCAGAGCTAGCACGCATACGTACATGCATGTTTTAGAGTTGACGGCACTACCTTGCCTCGGTGACTAACTAGTCCGTGGGTAGCGTAGTAGGAGAAACAATTTCTTGTGTTAAAAATCTAATACCAATACCTTCCTAGAATACAAAGTACTGAAAGTTCTGAAGTTGTCAAATCAAAAGGCATAACTTAGAATCGGTCCGCGTTCATCGGAAATGACTATAGTTAAAGGGTGAGCTAGTTTCATTATCACAATAACTGTCATTTATTTCATTTCTCTCAGCCCATTTCTTCAAAACGGATTCAACGTGATAGGAATTATTTATACCACAACCTCGCCTCGTTTAAACATAAAATTTAGGAAATTTTCGAATGTTGTGCACTTGGACTCACTTCTTGCATTCAACTATGATGTGTCGAAACATGGTCTCTAATACAATTAAACCGGCTCAAAAACAACCTAAAATCACTAAAATGTTTAAATATCTATAAGTTTCTTAAAACTGGAGGAACACTAGAATAATATCATGTTGGGTGAACCTTTTACAACTAAAAGTCAAAGTTTACGTAGAATCCTCCCGCACACACATTACATGCATAGTTGCATGTCCGTGCAGTGTCTGGATGCAACTAACCCAAGGGCTTACATGGGTTTTTCTTGGTTGAACTTCGGAAAAGAGCGGAGAAAGATAAGGAAAAGTAGAGACAGAAGGGTGGAAATGATTGATGACTCCAGCGTCAGCACCCTCCTCATCTCATACGGTATTTTGCTGATAATACAGTCAGTCAGTTGCATTTTGGCAAAGGGAAAAATACACTTTGAAGAAAAGGAAAGTTTGTAACCCTTCCCTTTTTTGACTTTTGCCTAATGCATGTTGCGTCGTACCCAATAAATGAATGAATGACTGAAATTAATGCGAATAGGAAGTGGAATGGAGCGTAAAACGTAAAAACATTTTTTATCAGCGGATTCCCATTAGGGGAATTTCCCCGCGCAGCCCAATGCTTGTTTAGATTTCCATCTCGTTTCGTGTTTTTAATTTATTCCGAGGTTTTGTTTGACTGCTTTTTTTTTAGGTGTGTGTCGAAACAGTCCTACTTTTAATGGATGCTTTGCAAATAGGCAGAACATCTGTAGCGTAGAATCGTGCACACTGCATGCATGACCTGGCATATCCATTCGTCATTAATTTTGGTGTGACTGGATTTGAAAGTGAGATGTCACGGCTAATACTCAATTTGAGGGTGCCGTGGAACGGGATGAGTTATTTGTGTCGGATTGAAAATTCATTTCTCCCTTCACCCGAACACGGGCTTTCGTTTATCTTTCACAAGACATTTTACATTCATTCCTTTCTCACTTTCCGGGGAAGAAAATAGGGGGAAAGGGTTGAACTTGGACTTGAACTTGACACGGTGCAGTATGGAATTCCAGTTTACTCAAACCAAATCCCAGTCCCAAAGCCGAAAATTGCTACACATAATAGTCTACTTTTCCGTGTATTTCTTTCGGGTGGTGCGCGTGCGTGTGGTGGGGGACGGGGACATACGTTACTGTGGGAAATCTAAGGCCATTTTTTATTGTTACTCAAGGGATTCATTCAGCCTGTACTTGCCATTTATCTTTTTGAACCCCTTTGAGACAGCCAAGGCGAGGCCAGCCAATGCAGGGGATGATATGATGTTGTGAAATTTTGACACAATATACGAATTCATATATTTTGGAAATTATGGTAAAGAAACTGTAATATTACAAGCCAGAAAAATATGCTCCGTTTTGTATTTCAGTAATATTGACATAATATGTAATCCATTTTTCAAAGGTGAATTTGTGTAAACAATGCCGGGCTATTGATCTCAAGTAAAATTGCTGGTTTATATTACAAAACATATTTCGAGACGCAATTTCTTACCATTTCCAACTTGGTTTGCATACCATGATTGGCTGAAACAAGTAGTTTTTCGTCAGTCTCCCTTCGTCTTGGATTATGTATTGATAAATCGATTCGTTTTTTCTCAAAAATATTCCTTTTGTGAATTCTCCTCGCATAATAAGCTTCACAGCCAATTCCAACGCCATTTCCGGACGAGAGGGCTCAGAATTTTGGAAGCTGGTTTTCCACGACGACTGACTGAAGTGAAACAGACAAAGTTCTTCACTAGGATCTCCCGCCAAAGCATATAAATAAATCGCTTTGTCAAAGTGATTGAGTGTTTCGAAATGAAATCCCATTTCCTTATCCCGTATCTTTGATCTTCGGCTTTCGGCATTAAGTCGTCTTGTGATCCACGGTCGGGGTTCAGAATTCATGCTGTTTTGCTGGGTGTCTGTGAAAACTTTGGAGTTCGGATCGAATGGAATTATGGAAATATTAGGCTGAGAAATTCTTTCTTTTAATTATTCCTTTGATGTTTGAAAATTAATTGGAACCAAAGCTAGAAGTTAATTCAAAGTAATTCTTAGCCTGCGTATAGTTTCTTCAATCGTTACTCGCCCTTATATACATATTCAATTCAATTACACCACAATTCATTTTGATCAAATGAGTTGAGGCTAGAATGCCACTTGCCAACCTTAGCTTTGGAGTTTGGAGCAGCCATTCAAATATAACATTTTAAACTGTTGGATGGTTTGAACGGATGCCATTTTGTTAATACTAAATATTTATTTCGAGCTTTCGAATTTGAGGTGAGTCCTTCGTCAGGGAATTTGTGTTACAACGTTGAGTTGCGATCAATTTATGGCTTTATTATCCTCAATGTCGTAAGATTAAACTTGTGTAAATGACAGGAGGTGTTTCATGTCTTGTCATGCTTCAGTTGAAGTTTTGAAGCCAAGGTCACGAATCACTGTGCTATAGGGCGCAAATAAAGCTCTCAGTGGCTGCAAGTAGGCTTCACCTGCAAAAAAACTCAGTTTGTTTAACTTTCAAGTTAGTTGGGAGCAGCAGTCACTCGCACCGTACACGTACGCCCTCGGAAAACTTAATGTTCTCCCACCAAACCCTATAGAAAGATGTGTACGAACGAACGTACAAATACAAATGCAACCCATCCATCCACATACACATTGCGAGCAAGAAACTTAATATCCTCAGAGTTGAAGTCCAGTTGCTATAAGTATAAGGAACTTAATAGGGGTTTAGGCAGCTGACATTCAGTTCAGTGCAGAGGAGACCCTAAATTGTGACCAATTTGAAGTTAATTAACCACATGGCTGGGGGGATAGCAGGCAATGCCAAGGCGTTGACTCTACAGTTGTGGGCTATTGAAATGACGTTTTGTGCACAATGCAAAGAGTTTGAAGTCACGACAGGAAATTTACTTCCTTAATATTTTGGAAAAGTCCCCTGAAATTGTAATAATTGATTCAAGTTTGAGGCTGTTGGGTTGACGTTTGGTTACCCGCAGTACTATGCATACAAGTGAATAGCTGGAAAGTACACCAAGAATGTGCTCAAATTGAACCCCCAGTCATCATACAATAGTTCGATGTTCAGGTTAGAATTTTATTGTAATAAACGTAATTGCCAACCTTATCTTGTCGTCGTATCATCCGCAGTGCGTGTGAGAAGCATTGTTCAATTTGTGATTAAATTGATGTGGACACAATGAAAGAAATTAACTTATAAATAAATTGGAAATGGTCACGAAAAGGGCGGATGGGAATTTGTCGAACGGAATACAAGTGTTATTTTGTTGGATGGCATTTAGTCTAGGTGCATATCCTAGTCCTGAGTAAGTTTGAGTTGGAAATCAAAATAAACAGCTTACTGTTGTAAATCGTTTGAAGTTGATTTTCGTGAAATTTGGAGTTGGTGCCAACCAGCATAGCAGCGGACTGCAGCGTTTCTTGTGTTCGATGTTTCAAGGTAAAAATAATGCATTCTGTTTTCCATAAAGTGGTTTGTTCGCATCTAAATCGCGTTGAGTAGTGATGTAATTTGGCTGTATTTGTTCGGGCTACCTTTTTGGTCGGAGTCGGACATAGTGACTTGCTTTATTTTCGTGTTTAACTTTTAATGTTTTCGTTGAGCAAATAGGGGTATCTATGTAGGACAGCTGGGATTTAACATCACGTTTGACATTAGTTCTGCCACCATGAACCTTGCTCGGAATGGAATACATAGAAATGGTTACCTTTTCTCAATTAAGCCTGCTAAACATAAGATATTCTGATTACGCATTATCTGACAGGGCAAATTTATGTGGGATGAAACTGATAAAATGACAAATGAAATAAATGTCAGATCCGGAATGGTTTTTACAATCCTCGCAATAGTAGTGTAATGTGTATGTATGTATAACGTTGGACATATCCTTTTTGGACGAATC
>JAAXYW010001042.1:0-25927 GCA_036851895.1 Orthonychiurus folsomi
GGGGGGGGGGGGATTGGTCAGAAAATGTTAATGGCTTTAGGTTTAAGAAATTACATATTTGGTTTAGTTCTTTTAATTAAACCAAACACCTAAACCATTAAACCACTCCACCTAAGCCATTAAACCAAACCACCTAGCCCATTAAACCAAACCACCTAACCCATTAAACCACTCCACCTAATCCATTAAACCAAACCACTTCAACGTGTGAAGGGGGGATTGGTCAGAAAATGTTAATGGCTTTACGTTTTGAAAATTACGTGTTTGGTTTGGATTTTTTAATTAAACCAAACCACCTAAACCATTAAACCAAATAACCTAACCTATTAAACCAAACCACCTAAGGCATTAATTTTGTTTGTTTCAGGATTTTTGCGGCGCCGCAAATTTGACATTAACAACTTTTTTTATTACTAGTGCCTCATTTTTTTAAATATTTTTTATTGTTGGCAGTACATTTTACCGTCCAACTTCCACTGACATCGTTGATCCATCTTCAAGGAGTATTATACACTTGCTTGGTCTCATTCAAGTGTACTATAAACCATAATCAGGCTGGACAGGGTTTTCGGCGTTTTGCTAACTTGTTCCCATTGCGGAAAAATTTAGAAAAGCGAAAAGATTTTAAGAAATTGATAAAAGATTTCTAAAAAATTTAGAAAAGATTTCCTAGAAATTGAGAAAAAATTTCTAAGTTTAGAAAAGATTTCAGACAAGATTTCTAAAGATTTCAGACAAGATTTCTAAAGATTTCAGACAAGATTTCTAAAGATTTCAGACAAGATTTCTAAAGATTTCAGACAAGATTTCTAAAGAAAAGCTCCCATTCTTCTTTAAATGGATTGGTTCGATTTTCCCTATTACTTAGACTTATTTAGAAATATTTAGAAATGAAATCAATTTAAAAGTTCAAATTCAATTTTAATAATTATTTAATAATAATAAATTAAATCCAAATTTCACAAATTGCTACATTATTGCCTGTCTTTATTTATGAGGGTTGTAAAAACCATACTCTCAGAGCCCACAATATTTGAATTTCCCACCAGTAGAATGTTTTTGAATCTCCCGTACTCCTAGCGTTAAAATTTAAACCTTTGAAAGTCTTTTTGAAAATTTTCGAACTTAACGTTGGAATTTTGAAAAACAAATCCAAGGTTTAGACATTCATTTCGAACCGGCTATCTGATTCCGTGGTAATCCCGGCAACGTACATGGCAACGTACAGCGCACGTACATCAAACGTACAAAGTCCGTAAAACGTACAGCGCCCGTGCATAGTACGTACGGCGAACGTACAAAGCCCATAAGATGTACGACGCACGTACAGCGCACGTGCATAGTGCGTACAGCGCACGTGCATAGTGCGTACAGCGCACGCACAAAGCCCGTAAAACGTGCAGCGCGCGTGGATAGTACGTACAGCGCACGTACATTGTACGCGCAGCGTACGTACATAACGAGATTTTTTTCAAGCAAGTCACGAGGTTTCCGCTGTAAAAAATTGGGCGCCAAATTTCAAAAATCGATAGAAACCGAGCTATGGTTTCCTGATGTATTTTGCCATTCTTCATTGGTTCCTTCTCCATAAAATAGTCTCCACTTAATCCCCGACCAACATGTGCCATGATTCCATTGTGGGAAGTGCCCACAACTTCGGTCGCCTAAAGAAAACTGAGAAAACCAATTAGTCCTAATAGCTCCATTCTTCTGATAATTGTAATTGTGCCAGCTAGGATTTGATACCCAATGACTTGCATAAGCCTATTTTCAACATGCTCATGAATAGATTATTTCTTTCAAACTGATGAAGCATAAAGTGTATTGTTGTTGTATGAAATTTGGGAGATGAGACCAAGACTATTTTGTAGCAATGTGTGCATTACAGCTCGCGAACATCAGTCAGCCAGCCAATATATTGAACTGTAACGCAAATTCGCACAATCTTACGAGAAAACCGGTCAGTCATATCGTTAAACTTGATTTATTATTTTTGCTTGTGTAAATGTTTGATTCGATATCGGGTACAATATGAGAAAGTGCCATACACAATGCAGAATACAGCCGAATAAGAAACAGATTCCCCGTGCCCTAATTTAAGATTTTTGTCGTGGAAGGAGTTTAAGCGAAATTAGTAAGCTCATTTCACGTTTATTCGGTTTGACCATAAAAAATTACAAATTCCAAGATTTCATGTTAACTTTTATTGTTATTTTCTTCATTGTTCAAGTAAAATTATAAGTTGAGACTGTTTTTGGAATAGAACAATCGGTATAATGTAATTTTTATTGGTAGGAGCACTCCCCTTCGTGCTTTATAAAACGGTCCATTTTGATCAGAAGCTCTGCAATGGATATAAAGTGGTCATTCAAACACAAAGATATATTACGATACGAACTTATTGTGATTTGAATACTTCACCTCGACTGCATTTCGCCATGCACATGATATGACACTGATTAATCGTCCAGCCATTATTATGACACCAATACAAGAATTTGCATTTAATATTTATTTTCCCTGTTGAGTCATCCTGAGTTGTTCCATCATCATCTTTATCATAAAAGTATTGAACACTTGCACATTTTTTCCAGTGTTGATCCGTGCAATTCCCACCCCAATCTTCTCGGGCTTTCAAATCCTCACTGGACAAATTTGCTGCAAGATTGTAATTAGTACTGGACACCTTATTATTTCTTATGCTTTTAATTGTAAAATTTAAAGTGTGGCTCTTATGTGCATCCGTGGTCTTCTTGTCAATTTCAGGTTCAGTGGTAGACGGTGATTGGGTAGTAGTTATAGTCTTTAGCTCAGCCGTTATTATTATGGTTGCTAACTGTAAAACTATGCAGGTAGCTGCAAACTTAACCTTCATAATTTTCCTTTGACTTTGGAGTTACAATTTCAGTTCCTAATCTGTATGTACACTGTTGAATTTCACTGGATGTAGAGAGAATTCAGACTGCAATAAACATATTTTGTGGGTGGGCCGGTATTTAGCTTTTATTTATGATTCCACGCTTATAATTCTGTTCCGTATTTGCTTTTTACCAACTACTCAACAATAGGAATCAAACCCTAACAAAGGTAAACGTTTGATTTGTTCATAATGGGTTTTGCATGTTAAAAAATAAAATTTTAAGTGGATTTAAAGGATTTCCGGTGGTCCAGAAAAGATAGCATGGCACGCTAATCAAACTCTCAATTATGCCTGACGACAAAGGACCGTAATTTGTTATGCATGCAGCAGCCTAGTGCCACACTAAAATGAGGACTAAACAATGCACTAATTGGCCCAGAATTTTTTGCAGTCTGGTGGAGTGAATTTTGCTTTCCTGTTATTGCGGCATATTATTACATGTAAAATAGCAAAATCTAATTTGCTAAAATATCTACGGAATAACTTACACATGTGAAGTGCATGTTTTCTATCTATAAAGTATTGTATTCAATCGGCGGTACAGTAATTGTTTGGGTTTAGAGCAAACAACTTATAATATTTCTTATAAAATGTTCATGAAAACAAATAAAAGCACAAGAAGGCTCTTTCCAAGATTATTTATTTTTTTAATCCGAAAAATCGACGAGAGAAAAAGTAAATACTCCATCCGTATACTTAAACTATATACATCATAGTACTCCTACACTTGATTACATTTCACCCCTCAAATGTTATTTATACGCCAGTATTATCATTTCTAAACCATTATCCTGATTCTGGGTCATATTTAGTGGCAACTGGATGTCCACCCTTACATATATACAGTAACAATTACACTCACGACTCACATGAATAATTCAAAAATTGTACGGGCATTGGAATACGTGGCAACTTGATCGCGGGAGATTGATTCTTCGAGACAACCTTATTTTTTGTATTTAAAAAAAATGTAAATTTTAGTTGTATCTCTTACTTAAAAATTAATCTATCATTCGTCGTTTTTTAAAGTCTGAAGCACAACATCAGGATTCTGGATTACCCCCTTCCCCACATAATGCTATATTCAAGTTTAATAAGTTATAAGTCCTTTGAGAATTGAGAGTCAAAATGTTTTTCTACTATTTTTACCCGTCCGTGCAAACTAGTTTTGTGACATGAACCTTCATAGAAAACACTATTTGGAGCGGACCACATAACAAATACAGAGAGGATTTGGGGAAAACCCGTAATAAAATTTTGTCGTGTTAACTTATAACTCTATTTCTAAACAAAATCTCTAAAAAAAACTAGTAAGTAAAATAAATACACACACTGGTAATAGAAACACAAGGCAAAATGCAACATTAATCACAAACAATTGGAATGACCTCAAGGTTATAGAAATCGATTTAGGGTATTACAACTCGGATAACAATTAAAACGTATTTAACTTTTGTAAGAGACTAGAATGTCCACCCCCCCTCATTGCACATTTCATGGTCAGACTCAATACAATTTATTGATTTGCATTCGTGGCATTTCCTAATTTACGTAATTCTAGCAAGCCTTGCTCCACAATCTCAATCACTTGCACTTTGGGCATTTGCGATAACACGACATGACTTAGAATTCCTTACAAATTAGAAAGGTTAAAAGTTTGAGGGCACTTCATAAAGCAATACAACCGGAACCCACATGCATGCGCTAATGAACACGCATTCCGTTTTAGGCTACATTTATAATACCCCCTTTCATATTCAAAAGTCAATTGATTTTAAAATGTGGACAGTCCCATCACGCTGCTAAACGTTCAGGATATAATTTTTGTGTAGAATAGAATAATATTGCCGTTGCCTCTGGCATTTAATGGCTGAAGGTGTTGAAGGAGGGACTCCACACGCACTTCATTTAATCAAAAGTGCAACACGAGGATACATGGTGTACTTCAATTACCACAAAAGTACATTACTTTTATTCTGAACCCCCGTAAACATTACAATTACCCCTCTAAAATCCACTAGTTCAAATCGCCCGAAGTGGGGTTTTTAAGCCTACAAATATAATATGTAATCGGTAGGCATTGTTTCTCAAAAAAGGCCGAAATTCTCATGTCATTTTGTCATCAATGAATACTCCACAGGGTAAAGAGGATGCTGGATCTTTAATTTTTTTTTGGAATTTCTCCATTCCCCTGTCATTCGGATTCTCATCCCATTCTTCCATTTATTTTGGAGGGGGGAATTCACTCGTCAGTTTTACGTCATCAACGTATATCCCGTCATTGTGATCACAAACCATTGTAAGTACGTACACGACACTAGCACAACTGCAGAGCCACGCCATAATGAAGAAATCCTACACGTGTCAAATCGGAATGATTAATTAGGAGGGGGAGGGGCGTCTCAAACGCAGAGACTCCATACTTTAAAAGCAGATATTTTAGCACCTAAGTCTACAAATACTGTTGCATCCAACCATTTAGCATTCAAATTGGGATTGATAATTAATTGCAATGTATTTCTGACAAGAAGTCCGAGCTCTTTACACCGTCCGCAATGTCATATTTACATTTACATGAAAGTAAATAATAGTTAATTAAAAATTAATAAAACCCAAGGATTCCATATCACAAAAATCATGATGACTGGCAAACCGCAATTCGATTTTAAACAAGAACGATTTTAAAATCCAAAAACAAAATTGCCAATTCTGTTGCTGAGCAAAAGGACGACGGAGCAGTGTTGAGTGCAGTGCATTGGAGCGGGAATCAAATAAGTTGACGACCACAGGACCAGTACAAGCACTGACAACACAGAAATTACATACTAAAATAGGTACATTAATTCGCAGTCAAAATTTCCTTGAGAATGGATGTCAATGTTAAGTAAGTACATTGAGATCTGCCCGGAATTGGCATTATAACTTTAACTTGTTTGGCTCCTTTAGAGCGCGGATGTTACTAAAGATCAAACAATTTGTTCCTTCTTGGTTGGAATGGGCGGAGAGTTACTCAGCGTGGAGGATGTGGACGAAGATGTCCCATTTGAAGTTGGCTTCATAATGACCGGGATCCCTATCCCAACGTTACATCCATGGAGTGACGTCATTTCCTTGCTATTGCAAGTGCTACTGCATGAAGAGCTACTCGTTGAACTCCCATTCACCTTTGACATGGACCCTGTCCCGTTCCCAGTTGTTCCATTTGTTTGAAGTACTCCCATTGGAGGAGGTGAAGAGACTTGCTGTTGTTGTTGAGGGGGTTGACTGCTGTGTTTGGTCACGTTGTTCACTACCCCCGTGATACTGTTCCCTCTTTGATGGGCGTGGTGAGGGTGGGCGTGGGAGTGGCGATTGGAGTGACCGGATTTATTTCCCACCATTGACATATCTGAGAGGAGGGATGCCGAGGAATTTTCACTCACGCTCCCCCGAATGTCTTTCACTGTACTTTTGCAGTCATGGAAGTCAGACTCCTTATCAGATTCCGTCTGCAAGATATTAAAATTACATTATAATACAAACACAGTGCCATATTTAGTTTTGTTTGTGCCAAATATTGAGCACTATCTTCATTTCAATTTGACATACAATCAGATCCAACTGCCATTTCCTAATACATGATATTCACCTCAAATAAATCAAACTCCTTTGACATGCATACGGTCACCTAACACTCCATAAATAACATGTACGTCTTAACACTTCACTAGTGTTTCAAAAGACTATATTGAGTACGGCGTGAAAGAAAATACACCCTTTCGGGGATGGCAACAAATCAAAATCCCGCATTGATTTATGGGGATAAAATTGCAAATATGGACAAGGAGGAATGTACGTGAGCAAATACAGAAAAGTTGGATTTTGCATAATAAAGCGGTCAACAAAAAATATTGTTTCCGCCTCCTACCCTGAATGCCTGAATGTAACACGGTAGAAGGATGTAAAACACGGGCTCGTAATATTGTCAAGGGAATCCTTTCACCTGGTCGACCTCTCACTTGAATGGTGGTCATAACCAATCCAAGTTTCTGTATTTTTGAACCCTAATGGTTTTGTGTTGGATTACGTNAATATTGTCAAGGGAATCCTTTCACCTGGTCGACCTCTCACTTGAATGGTGGTCATAACCAATCCAAGTTTCTGTATTTTTGAACCCTAATGGTTTTGTGTTGGATTACGTTGACGTTCGCCTTGTCCTCACGGCGACGGCACATTGTGTTTGTGTGTACTTGAATGGCGTCATGCAGTTGGGCTCTCTCTATAAACTCAAGCAGTTCAAAACTCTACCAAAATACCTTGGACAACATGAAACTCAAACTTCGCTACTTAATCCATTATTCATGACTCTTGGAGTGGGAGCGGGAAGTGAAGCAGGGAGTGGGGAGTGAATGGAGAAAGCAAGGACCGTCACCGACTTGTCTTCAAACTTCGTGTGCGTAACTCAATGTACGTATTTTCATTTTTCAGGAGGAAACTGTTTTCCAGCGCAATGGAATGGAATCGATAATGGTAAGAAGGGGAAAGGGAATATAAGTTTTACAACGAAATCTTCCGCCATAATATTTTGTACTAAATCTTTATTTACGCACTCGAGTTTGGAACGTAACTTTGGTTTTTCGCACAGGAGATATTCCTGGGTGGTGGATCCTGAGAAATGTTGCATTTTGTGCCTCAGGCCGTGCGACACTAGTGTAATTGTGTCAACATTTTAATTACATGACAATTATCCAAGTCAGAGATTCAAAATTAAATCAAAATCGGAGTAGCAGAAGGCAGTCAACCGCGATAAATTTCTAATCCCATTCCAGCAGTCTTTCCTCCATCGTTTCTGGGGCTGAACATTATGAAGTTAGTTTGAACTTTTCCAGAGTTCAGACTACCAAATTTAAGGTTGGAGCTTGTGCAAAGGTAGTGGATAAAAGGATTTCATCAAGTGTGAAATACAAGTTTTGGGGTTTGATCAAAAATTCAAGATTTATTGATCTGCCGATCATACGACAATGATACGATGCGAGTGCATTACCACCCTTCAAGCGACTGAATCGGATTGCTTTCCAAGGAAAATATTATTGCAAAATTCTCTACATTGGGGATTTGGATTTATTATTCATATCATTTCGGCATGGAACAGAACCACTGAAAGCATACTGCGAATTACATTCAGGATGACTTCCCGCTAAAAAAAAGGAAAGAAAAAGTCGCAGTTGTTCGATATCTGAGCCAATTAACCTTGTGACTTTGGCTCCGAGTTCACATCGATAAAAGGATGCTGAGAAACTTGGTCGCCTACGTGCAAGACGCGCGATTCGGTTTTTTCGGCAAATAAACGACATACCTATTGAGACGGGACGAGCTATAAGCCATTACATTTTTGTCAATGAATCGATTTGGCATGCGCGTAGTTCTCATGCCAGAGCTCTATCGACAGAAAGCCCTTACGAGATAGGTGCTTGTTAAATGTACTGTCGTACCTGTCTACTCGTCGCATTGGAGAATGCAGAGATCCTGTCAGACGTATCCGAGCCACAAGAAGAACTTTCACTAAGTTGTTCAGAATTTCCGAATTTCCTGGCTGCTCTTGGTGACGGAGGAGGTGGACGTCGACTGCACACTTGGGATTGGACATGCTCACAGATTCTGCGGAATCGTCGGATATTCCCAGAAAGAAGTATGAAGGTAATTGCGTAGAGGAATTCTCGATCATGGTGATGTGGTTGACCTGGTGGTTTTGGAACAGGGGAAATGTCAACTTGGAATCGTACTTGGCGCTGGAACATGGCTGGACCGGAAGTTCCTCTCTTGTACTCCACTTTAAAGGACATTGGACTTGCGACGCTATGACTCAGTTCTGCAACCTAAACATTTGGAAAAAGAAAAAACGAGTTAAACTCAAAGAAATCTTTCAGGCGGAAATGAAAGAATTGTGGGTAACTTACCGACAAGAAAGCATGTATCAGATCTGCCTTGACAGTAGCAAGTGGTTTCCCACGGACAAGAATCGTGTATGCTTCATCACGTTCCGATCCCATCAGGCTTCCAAACCAGGACCGTTTCGTCAATTCCGGTGATGTCTCAGGCGTGAGGTGAACCTCTTCAGTGGAAGCTGGAAGTTGAAAGAATGAAGATTATGTGAAAATATCCTTGAATGGAAGTTTAGAATTACATTTCCCAAGTCAACGCACAATTCCCTCCCTCTTGTCCTAAAAAAAGTCACCACAAAGTTCACTTTGTATTTATTATTCACGAGTAAATCTCAGCATCTGTTCATTAAAAATTTAACCCAAGTATTTCTTCGTGGATTCAATTCAACGTGATGTAATGTAACATGTATACTTCAATGACGTAATCCATTCCGACTTGCACTGGACGTTTTCTAGAATCCGCGTACTTAGAAGCTAAGCTATCAATCATTCCAAAAGTTCAGGAATACATGAATTGCTGATGAATTGCTTTGCAGGCAATGTGTCTGCCTGGCCTTATCCAAATCCAAATCTTTTATAAAGCCGAAATCCCAAAGGAAAATTAATCCCTTTGTGCATAAAGTCGAGTATCAGGCAGAAATCAGCAAATAAAAATCACAAAAATGACGACTCCTGTAAATCCAGGATAGCTTTACGTAAAACGAAGAGAACATGTCCCAATTCAAGGACTTCGGGGATACAGATTTTAAGCATGCAGAAATTTTTGGCAAAGCCTGAGTATCAGACACGAGTCAAATCAATAAAAAGAATAAAAGGTACTCGTTAGATTCCCCCCACGGAGCTGTTCCCTTATTTATTCGCGTGTGTGTAGTCGTATCCTTCAACTAAAATTGATTAGTTAGAGTAAACCCTGTGAAGCAGGTGCGTGCTTCTGGACTGATTGCATTCGGCGAATAGGAAAATCGTTAATTCCATGTAGAATTCCTTTGCTGAAACACACGGAAGAGGTTCTAACCTAACAACTTGCAGCCTTATGCCTCAGGTATTTAAAAACCTGTCGTAAAATCAATTAGCAGACTTTATGCCTTTTAACTCGAATGCCTTTGATGTTTTGTCTGCCGAAATGATTCAAATTAGATTTATTCTGTGGATCAAACAGAGTTTATTAAAATATCAAATTATCCCACTTTGTTCCCATTTGTTAATTCCGGCTACAATAACTCATATTTCGGAATATACACTCCACGTCAATCAGCACACTTTGATTACATTTTTCGCAACATTTTATGATACAAAATAAAAGGTAGTTTTTCATATAAAAAGATACTCCTTTCCCGTAAATTCCTGAATATTGAGATTTCACGGTGAAGGATATTCTAGCCTGGCTTTTCAAAAGGCACTTCGTTAAAAACAAACTTGTAAAGAAATCTTTAAAGGGGGAAAACTAACAAGAAACCAACTTCAAATCGTGGGCGAAGTGAAAGAAGATACAAACACAAATTGCGGGAGGGAAGGAAAGGGAATATAAATGGAGTCAGATGTAGTTTCTGAAGAAAGGTTTGAAATTGGAGAAAGTGGATGAATGCAACAAAAACGTGGAAGGTTAAAGGATGTGCGAAATAGACAGTAGGGAGCTACAAAACGCAAATGTTTGTACAAAGTGGTAAGAGGAATACGGGGAGGGATTCAGGGAAATGGAAGAAGATACAAAACAGCTTTTAGTGGGAGTCCAAACGAGGGAAACAGATCGGAACGGAGATGAAATTGGGTTATAACATAGAAGGGATGAGTGGATTGGATTAGATGTATAACATAATACATAATAACACAGCTCCACGCCTTCGAAACCTTACAAATCAGTCACAAATGATTAGAAAAATGTTCTATTTCCTCGCCTAGTCGTAAAAGTGAAGGGAATTTCCTCATTCCTCCCATATAAAGTGAATGTGTGTGCTCGCTTTCAACGCGGGGATGAGTCAAAGGGGTAATTTATTGGCACATGGGTGGTGAAAGTTACACTCTCTAATTAGAGGATATATAAACGAGCCTCGAACCGTGGAACTTACCTTGTAATTTCCTCCGATGAAAGCGTGGAGAGCCGAGGAAACTATTTTTGAGTGTGTTGAGCCTGGATCTCCAATGGGCCAGATGAGGGGATCCAGGGGGTGTTGGATTTGGGAGTCCTACACCAAATCCTATCCCCAAATCTTGGTCACCATTGAGGCCGCTGGAGGAACTGACGTTGGCGACACGATGCGGCATTTTAGGAGACGGAACTGGGGAGGATGGGATGGAGGAAGAAAGTGACGAGTGATTCGTCAAGTGAAGACTTGGTCGTCGATGCCGACTAAAGGGAGACATACAACAGAGAGAGACAATCATCATTAATCATCCCGCTCAGTCATGCCACACAAACCACTCAAATATTTTTATATACACATCCATACACTCAATCATCCCTCCACTTCCAACCGATACATCCATGAAATCCCCATTCCCCCCTTCAAACAGATTAACCTTGCCACAGGATTTATTTCCAAACAATAAACCACAATGTTGTGTAAGAAAAGTTGAGGTTAGTAAATAAGAGGAACCTATTTCATGTATTGTATTTCATGTATTTCATTATTATTTTTATGTAAAATGTAAATAAATATGAAACAAATAGTGTACAATAATTCTAGAGATATTCATACGAGATTTTTGTGCAGATTGCATTTCAAATCCTAGCTATAAATAATATATTGGCTGGAAGATTATGATTCTGGTTGTGAAACCACACAACCTTCCGTGAATGCAATTAAAATGGGGATCCATGGGAGCAGGATCAAATAAAAAAATTTAATATTGCTGCAATATTGGAAATGCTTAAGAAAAATTCTTAGCCAGTTTTATGACTAGAATAAAACATCTTCTGGGTTGGGTGGCCTGAGTCATGAATTTAATCGCCATGGACTTGCGGGGGATCCCAGTCATCTCCGTCATATCTCTCACCCATAATAAAGTTTATTATTGCTTTGCAAACTCCAGTCATTCGCAGTTTGATGGTGAACTTTTTTGAACAGCTGACTATACCCCCTCCCCCCCATCTATTTCTAGCTGCATAAAGTTCCATTGGATGTGACAGAATGTAAACATTAAATCCATTTCTAGTTCCAAATTATTTGTACTTCACTTTGACAGAAATCCTAGACAGAAGCAACTCCCCGCACATGTAATACGTTGGACTTGAAAAACAAACTAGAAAGAAAATACAAAGTTTGTTCGTCCCACTCCCTCCTGGAGTTCATTATTCATACAACTATGTACACTGGGGAACCCCGGCTCCCACTTCTTCGTATTTGTTCTTAGAAAACGTTTGCATTATGTACTTTCTTGGAAGTCAAGGTGGCTTCATTAGTGTCAAAGCAATCTCCCCCCCCCCCCCCATCTATTTCCAACTGCAAAAGTTCCATTGCATGTGACAGAATGTAAACATTAAATCCATTTCTAGTTCCAAATTATTTGTACTTCACTTTGACAGAAATCCTAGACAGAAGCAACTCCCCGCACAAGTAATACGTTGGACTTGAAAAACAAACTGAAAAAGAAAATACAAAGTTTGTCCGTCCCACTCCCTCCTGGAGTTCATTATTCATACAACTACACTGGGGAACCCTAGCTCCCGCTTCTTCGTATTTGTTCTTAGAAAACGTTTGCATTATGTACTTTCTTGGAAGTCAAGGTGGCTTCATTAGTGTCAAAGCAATTCAAAACCCCAGTTAAGTGGGTAGAAATATGAACAGATTTGGCACATAGTACATAATATTATTATGATAATAATGCTAAGATACAATGTGGAAACAAAAGCATTGGATTGGAGATTTGGCTCTTGCTGTGTGGATAAATAGATTGTCTCAATTTAGTGACTCGGGTTTTGGAAGTTTGACTCGGGGAGACGGGCTTTAGGAAGACCCGGGTTTCACCATCGATTACTCCTCCACTCCTCCTTGCCCTGTAATCTTCCTCCTTTTGCAATTCCAAGGTGCCGGTGTCGATCCACATGGAGCCCATTCATTACAATGGACCCCCAAGCCAGGCCTCAGTTTCGCCACCGATTAAACCCGCATACAACCCATTAAAAGCCCCGCACTCCTTTGTCCGGAAAACCATAGTCTTAAATTACGCCCGGGATTTATGTTCCAATTAAACCCTGCTACTTTTTGAGGATGCAGAGTTAATTACCCAAATGCAATTGAAATCACTCCCTTGTCCATTTATGAGCTCATAATACAATACACACACATTTGAGTTCATTTTCATTTGACTTAACCCAAGGCTAAGGATTGGATTGGATCGGGTCCTGCCATGGCCATGGCGTGGAGGGAAAGTCGAAACATTCACCCCAGTGGTATAATTTCCCTCTCCCAAGTATTTCCATTATTTTGAGGAGGAAAATGTCTTGATGGAAAGCATTTGTCTTTTCAAGGGAGTTGGGGCTACCTGGGAGCGCACTCAAACTGATTGAGGATTACTTTTTGACAGGGCGGGGGCCAGGAAGAGACCGGTACGGTAGAATGTAATTTATGGAAGGATCTTTATTGTATTGCATTGCATTGGGTTAGGTAGGAGTTTGCATGTGGAAGGCGGGCACGCTGCTTAAAATCCTACTTTTCAAGGCAATCCTCTATTGTTATGTGCATTTCTCATCTTTTCACACAAGGCAGACTTGTAGTATGAGGAGAAAGTACACGTATAATCTCCATCTTAAAGTATTGCATTGCCCAGTGCTCCTACAACCATTTTCCAACAGCTTTTTGACTCCCTCCGAGTCCACCAAAAATTTGTGGACTGCAAAAAAAAAAACCCGGAGTAGAGCGGGGCGGGGCACAAAATAAATACTTGTCCAGCCACACGCCAAGAGTACATGGAGCAAATATCATGGACTTTAGCCCGTAGCAGCCAGTATACATTACCATTGAATAGTTCTTTATTTTATTTTGTAAAACGATTATTAACTTTGAACTAGGAACAACCACAAACTCCCATTAATCGATATCCCTTGCACCACCCTGCCTAAATCAGCCCTGGCCAAAATACTATGCTCTGGAGGTTGGATTTGGAAAACATGGGAAAATGCAATGCCGAATTTTCGGCATCCTCGAATCCCCATCCCGCAGCCGCCAAGCTGGCCGGAACTTGGGTCCCACGTTCTAGGCTTACAATTGATTAGCCATAAGTTGTGTTGCGGCGGAAAGATGACTGCTGCCAAATGAAATTGGTCACGGGCGAAGAAAAGTAAGTGTCGATTAGGTTTTCCTGTCTGGAGTTCCCGTTAAAACCCTCATCCCTTTCCCCCAAAATCTCCAATCGGTCCACCAAGCAAACTCCACCCCACCACAGTTTAGTTTTTGGACAAACAAAGGATTCCACATCCTTTGAAGCCCAGGCCTTTCCTTTTTTTTTGTCTGGATCCGACCTCTCGGGGGAACCTCGTTCAGCTCCAGGGGTCGTCTATATATAAATGCTCACTCAAATCCCTTCCAAAGGAAGAGGATCCGAAGGAATCCAAATGGATCAATTGCATAACATCCATCCCCAATTGGCCACAGTTCAGCGGAGTGGAAACCTACCTGTCTTGAGCTCCAAGACCGTCATGTCCCATCCTCTTATTTATCCCCTTGTCAATCCCATTTCTCCCCTCCAACTCCCTTCCAATGAATTGTTTTTGATAGAAATATTAATTTTATGGTCGGAACAGACACGGCACCAAAAAGTTTTCACATTTCTCGCACCATTCCTTGTATGCGTAAGGCCGGCATGCGGGAAAGGGTCGTCGAGGGAACGGACTCTCGCCAAGTAAATTCAAAATGAGAGGAGGAAAGAACACTTTGCAAATAATTTGGACGAGGATGAGGCGGAGGCGCCGGTGAAGGGATTTTCCAGGCCTTCGCAGCAATGATGGCAAAAATGAAAGTGGTGACAGGGGTGTCTGGGGGAAAGTTTTTAGCTTTCTCCAAGGCAACACCTGCTCTTATTTATTGTGAGCCGAGAATTTGAGCCGTGAGGTTATTTATAAGATGCATTTCTTCCTTCAACATTTAGGCCTAGGTCCGTAGCCAGGACTTTATTGCTCTCCGCCACCAAAGAAATTGGATTTCCTCTTAAATTCATTGCACGGCACGGGGCCGACGGCTACCTTCAATACAAATTCCGTTTCATAAATCCTATACAACCAACCTCACACTATAACTTTTCTAGGAAATACCAAGATTACGGATTTTTTATATCCGATTTTGTATGTTGCTGAATTGAGGGATAGTAGTAATTTCAAAAGTTATACATACTGGAAGGTGGGTGTCCGCCCCACGTTGAGGTTAGTGCGACAAAAGTACGCCTTAAAAGTTGGTAAGATCAAATCTGAACGTGACCATGTGGAAACTTATTGTTTGAAACTAATTAAGACACCGGGCAAAGGGTGGGGGAATTTGGAGTATAAAATAATTTTTGGAAGAGGAAAATGAGTTTAATGAAGGAATTTAAGGACTGAAGTGACTATCGCTTATGAACTCTGCTCATTATGATGACTCTGATAAGGACGGAAGAGTAATTAATAAGCGGAGGCACAAGTCCCCAATGAGCCTCAAGTGGGTCAAGAGATGGAACTAATGAAATTTGCATTTTACACATCTGCACTCATCTTAAATTGCGATGAAAAGTAAGAGCTTTCATCCAGTCCAAGTATATAGGTCACTGGGGCCAAAAAGAAAATTCAAGTGACGTTACAACCCTGAAATTTCTTCCCCATCCACACAAGTAAGCATGTGTCATTTCTACAAAATTAGGTTCACTTTGGCTTTTAGTAGCTAGGAGGAGATTTGAATTTGAATTAATTCCGCCCGAGAGTGTCCATTCCGAGTTGGAGTACAACATTCAATACAGATTCAAACATACGTGTAAATTCTAAAGTAGCAAAACATTATACTTACTTGTAAATATGACGGCGCGGAGTGATCGGGGATCCTTCACTGATCCGCTCAAAATGATATGCAGTTGGATTGCCACTGAATTTATCTATCCTTTTCCTGGGTGGATCCAGGTTGGATGTGACCGATGTGATTGAGTTTGTCATGGAATTGATGGGTGGCATCGGAGAGTAGGAGTCACGGCGCCCGCTCATTTCACTTTCGTCTTCTCTTGACGGTTTTCTCCGTTTCCGATCCAACAGCAAAAAGTAAATGACTTTCTCCGTATTATGACTGTTATACAAAAAAAAAAAGAATTATTACTTTCCATTCCAAAATTTGAAATCAGATGAAATCAGAATGAGAATTTGGTCATTCAAACTTCACGCCGCTGCCTGGAATAGCATGTGAGTAAGATTCGTGCTGCCTTGCTTTCCGTTTCGCCGAATTCCCTCATTACCACGGGGTAGGTTCAAATAGCTCATAAAGTTAATTCCTCCACTTTATCGACTCATTTAAGAACACTTGGTCCGTGTTAGGTGGGGACTCACTCAAAGGAGCTTTTACCCTAATTCGCCTTGTAAGGTAACAGAGCACAAAGTCTTAAGTCTGAGGTACTTTTCCGGCAACCATGATATTTTACAAACATTGAGCGTGCACGGAATGTAACACATTTTTAACTCAAGACATTGTAGTGACTAAAATCAGCCTTTAACATAAACCTATGTTTAACTACATAGCACAATGTGGCCTGACCATGGCAGTCAAAGGGTGAAAGAGTAATTAGAAAATACCGTGCCAAGAAGCCATGACTTACCTGGGACTGATGAGTTCCAAAATGAGTTTGTCTCGATCCTTGAAACAGCCAAGACTGGAGATTGCTTGGAGGACATCCGGATCCACAGCATCAGCGGAGGGAATCACGTGGGTTTGAACCACGTCCATCATCGGCAATTCCAACTCCAATTCACCTTTCCCTCCAGCTGTCACCCAGGAGTGACGATTGATTTCCGCCAACTGCGTGACAAAAACGATAAACTACATAAAATACACACACATCCACCATGCCTTGTATGTATTGCTATGCATTTGGTTTTTGTTAGATTATTCTCTCCGGCTCAGCTAGCATGGACTCAGCTAACGCCCATAACAAACCATGTCAGTAGTCAGTATGGACCCAGGGGCCTTCACATTAAGAGAGTCCGTTAGCCATCCATATTGTATGGCTTGAAGGGAAAGAGAATAGGGAAGCAAATCCAATTTATTTGTCAGGTGAGGACAGGTAAATTTATTCTGTGGCAGTTCCTTTGAATCAGTAAAGTCACTTAACTCGTGGAGGTCAATGACCTAAGGCTACCAATTTACAGGTACTCATCCAAGTAGTCCAGTAATCTCCCGGAAGCCCTGCCCTGACAAAGTTTAGACATTTGGCAAGTTTTTAATGTAACGTCGAGTTGTGGCTAGGAGGGACGGCGGTCGGTTAAAAAGACACATTAATTTTCCAGAAGCTTCCCTCAAATCTCCAGGCAATAACTAGGTATGAAATGAAAAGAACATTTATTTGTTGGGATGTGCTCTGCCCTGCCCTTCCGACTCATCCCATATCAACTGACATTGATAAGTTCAGACTTCAAATACACTAAACTCGAATTCAACTTGATTCATCTCCAACCACACCGCAGGCGAGTTCCTCTCATACCAGTCAAAGTGTGGCGGGAAACAAAAACAAAGCAAAGGAAATCGGGTCTCTGTCCCTCATTTCTATTTCAAAGACTTTCACCGCAGTTCACCTGAATTTATTATCTGAGCACTTTCACCCATTCCGAGTGAAAGTTCTTAAAATATGAATTACGTCAAGCCGCACTATAATCTTCGCTGCACTGGTAGTTCCCACACATAAAAATTCTGTTTTTGGATATTAAATAGGGGTTATACATGCAACATACGCGCTAGACTCACATGGATTTGTGCAAGGAGAATATTCCGCACCGTATTTGCTTTCACCGCAGTGAAAGTGCTCCCCCAGTCCTGATTCTACGGCAAGGCAGCCACAAAACTAGTACATAACAAAGATTTCCCATAGCCAAACCATATATGCCCGTAATAACTTTTTTCGTATGTTAAAACTCTCTACATGTGCAATGCATCACCGACGCCGACTGTACAAAGCCAAAGTCAATCTCATTTATTTGAACAAGAAAAAAGGACAGGGTCGAAGTGCGGAATGTATGTTACGCTGGTTGCTTGAACTCATGCATGTGCTATGGGCATTGGGCATGGATTCATTTCACTCTTTTATACGACGACATCGGGGCGGCAAACCACATTGAAGATAATTGAACGTCGTCGAGGACAGTGTGCTACTGCACAATGTGCAATGCGGGTTTACACTGGGAATCGTGTGAACCCGTGATGAGAGCGTGATAATCGAGGTTTTAACCCAAAATGAATGTATGGAATGGGGATGGCATGGAAGCATTTGAATGGGTAATGGGAAGATCAGTTCTTTAAGTGGAATTTCCATTCCCCATTAACCACTGGCGGATATCGCTTTTGTGACGTCAGGAGTGCATTCAGCGCTTGACTACAATGTCGGAAATGGTGAGAAATGGATTGGTGTACTAGAAAACCCATTAGATCATTGGGTATCAAATGAAAAAGATTTAGATCCAATGGCGCCACTCGGGAAAACTCCGGCACGGTGGGACGGACATCCGAATGCAATTCAATTTCAGAATTATAATCAGGGATAAAATATAATAACAATATTAAAAATGACAACTTGTTTTAAGTATAAGTACAGAATTTGAAATATTCACTGTACTTCGAAAAATGTCCATATGTCCTTCAATTTTTGATAAAACTGATGTTATTAGTGGGAAACTGCATCACTTGCGTCATTTGAGTGAAAGTGTTGATGCTGGAAAATACCAATTACATGAGATGAGGGAAATACAGGAGGGGAGGAGGTCTGAGGGAGTACAAATCCCAATTCACTCTTAAGTCAAACTTACATCCCAGTTTCGGGAAGCAATTTGAATATTTTAATACAAAAATAGTTCCTTTCAGAAACTCAGAAGGAAGAAGACACGGGATGGATGGAATCATGGGACTTTGGTCGTCCTTGCCATGTTAGGTTAGATTAGATTTAAGTTTGACAATCTATTTGTCGTGTGGTTCCCGTCGTCGTGTCGTTTCCCAGTTGAAGTCATCCTCATCGATAAAATGCTGTAGTTGATGACCCAGTTTCGACATTTACAAGGTGGAGGGATATTTCCAATGATACTTCCCTCCCGCCGCACTGCACCACAACATTATCTATCCGTCGTCCTCCCCGCCATCTGAGGCAACACACACCCATCGCACAAAGCATTTGTCATTCCACCAACCCAGTCTATAGATTATACTCAAAAATTTTCGCCCTTGGATCCAATTTCTAAGGAAACGGCGGCCGGCGATGTGGGAACGGAGGAATCCTTGGCAAACGAAGATTTGATTTCCCTGTTCGAAAAGTCAGGCAGGCAGCCAGTTAGCGCTAAGCCAAAGCTTTTTAGCATACCAAATTCTGCACATCTTCCCGAAATTATGGATGGCAAAACCCTTTCCTCGCATAATGTTCCCCCCACCCAGTCATTTCCTTCACCAGAGTCTGGTCTGTACTTTCCTCGATCGAGCCAACCGAGTGCAATGCAACTCCACTTGCTTCAAGATACGCACGTACGTGAACGAGGATCACTTTCCCTTGTCTACCCATCCCAAACTGGATTTGGAAATTATATGAACACTGTAGATAACTTGTTATATGAACATAGCCCACGTTTCCATCCGTTTTCACTTGGAGTTCGAATATAGGAAACACATCTTATGCCGCAAAGCACTTCCTCCCCATGTTGGGAAGGCTTTTCTTCAGGTCAAATCCGCATTCAATAAAAGAAAGCTTAAAGGCTGGATGGGAGCCAATAATCGCACACTTCTCGTGGGTCCTAGTCCTGGATCCCTCATACTCAAGTACCCTTCCTTCCCGCCTATTCACCGACCAAGCCAAACCCGCCAATTCAGGCATTCTCGCCTCGGCCCTGGCGTCTTCCAAAACGAATGGACTAACTCAATCCAATTCTGGAGTGGGCAGCCCATTCTCCGAAACACTACATACAAGGGACTGGGCAATGGGAATATCGGACCCAACTTAAATGGGGATGCCGGGACGACATGGAGCACAGCGGGTAAGACGGACGGACGAAATACCCGGATACTCTTTCAAGGGATTTGCCAAAACGTTGGCCTCGTCTTGCCTCTTTTTCTCATTCCCGGCGCCCAGCAGCATGCAGAGCAAGACCGGGAAATCTCCATTCCCATCCATTTGTATGTATGGGATTCATGCCAAATGTCCTTTCCCAAAAAACTGTGTCACTTTCTAACTTCCTCTTGCTGCACTGCCGCCGCCAACGACTGACTGCATCTTCAAAACTTTCATCCAAGCATCTCAAGTTTTGTTTTTTTATTTCCTTCCATCCCCCAGCATTAAGCAAATATTACAAACTGGTCTGACTTTTGCGGGACACTTTTCGCTTTCCTAAGCAAATAATACAAGGAGAGAGCATGAGCATAACTATGTACATCGTCGGATTTCTCTGAACCTGCCCGCCTTCGGGTGCCAAGTTAAGTAAGAGAGAGGATAGCTTGGGAATGACGCAGGATCAAGTTTCTCTCATATGAATGTGCCAGACGCAGAAGTTCCCACTGTGGCCTGTCAAGGATTTACGGGCCCCTTCCCTAAATTTCATTTGATTATATGATAAATATAATAGTGCCAACATTGATGGAAGCCAAGCCTTTTCTCAATGTCATATTCAACAAAACAACGGCTGTTCTACGCTAAGAAATAGGAGAAGGAGTACAAGAGAAAAACAAGACGAAGACGTTTCTGTAGCTCAGAGATCAAGAGAAATTCTTATCCCTTCATCTTGGAATACGTACAAAAGAAAGTTGTAATACGTGAGGGACTTCTCTGAGTACAGAAGCTATATGGAGGACAAGCCATTCCAAAAGAATAAACCGCGGGTTATTCAGCGAAATATTATATAGACGAAAAGATTAAGTTGGATTAAAGGGCATACAAGTCCTTCAAGTTTGATTTTTAGTTTGAGGAAAGTTTTTCAAAAACGTGGAATTCTCAATAGAAGAGAGAATAACACACGAAGGGTATAACCGTCAAAAATATTTTTATGAAAAAAAAACTTTTCTCCTTCCCTCTAGTGCAATGCTCGGGTCGTGGAAGAAGTGGCGGTTAAGGGAAAGGAAAAGAGATTTGCCAAACATGGGAGACAGGAGTGGGTAAGAAACATGGCTTAAGCTCAAAGGGAAAGGAAACAAACTTTTGTGAAAGTTATAAAAACTTGTATCCGTGATACTGGGTGTAAAGGTGTGCAATGGAACTTGAGTTGTATAAGCCAGTCCCTCCCCTTATATTCCTACTACGTGACATATATTCGATACAAATCGATTTCCCTTCTATTCAAATCTTTGAGCCCGCAGTCCCTTCCCTGTGTTAGAATGAAAATTGTATCCTGACGGGGGAAGCTTGAGTTGAACCACAGATTGATGTCTATAAAAATTGTGTGTCGATAAAAGTTTCCTTCCCACCAAAATAGCTATTACATTTGTGTCGTACACTCCGTTTGGCTCCCGTCATCGCACCGCCTATCCGAAATCGTGAACAGGTCACAGTACAGTAGATCCTTCCATCTCAGTTTCCATCATGGCACGTCCAATCGTATTATAGTGTGGGGCAGGGTTAGTGGGCAAAATACTAATTAATTTAGAAAGGATTTCAGGGCACTGACCGTTAGTCGCTTTTCTGGTAAAACTTCGATCATTCCCCTGAGTAGATTTTGGCAGTCGGGTGGAACGAAATGAGGAATGTGAAAAACACCGCGCTTCACTTTCTCAAGGAGTTGTCGCAGATTGTCATCATCAAATGGAAGGGCGCCGACGAGGAGGGCGTACAAAATTACGCCGCAGGACCACACATCAGCCTTCTTTCCGTCATATTTTTCTCCCTGGAAATGGAACGTTCATGTAACAAATTAGTTTAGACACGAAAGGAGAATCCAACATTTATTTTGCCTCGCGGATTCATTTTTTTTTTGTAAAAATAAGTTACTGAGTCCCCAGCTCCTCGTCTCTAGACAATTTTGAGCTAGAGAGCCCTTGCGGTGATATGTTCTCTTGCTGGAAGCTCTTGTTAAAACTCAAAGAAAATTTAAATCATTTCCTCCACTCCATATCCTAATTTCATTTTGGTTATAAGAAAAGGACAATGCCTTAAAAGTTTGACAAGTTCTACTTAAACTTTAGAATTGGAAGTAACCTCCTGTGGATTTTCTATAACGCCACGGCAAAGGTAGATCAAGCTGATTCTGACATTGTAATTAGTTCTTTAAATCCCTAAGATTTTTGGAAAAGTTCAAAAAAAAAGGAACCTATACAGCTCTACAGAGGTAATGGACCTCTGTCGGTCTGATATTTCACAAAATTTATTAAGACCACTTTGGGGGCAGACATATTCCAAAACAAGCTGGGCGGCTGTCCAATAAGCAAAGGGTATTTCTAAAGCCGGCAGCCAGGACAAAGAAATATGTAATATCTGTCTAATCAAGAATTGGATTTCCTGGAAAGCCATACAAACAGAAGAGAAGATGAATTGGCCTTAGCTATTGATAGAAGCAATAGAAGGAAACCAACCTACTTTGCGCAAAGAGCTGTATTCCCGTGGGCGGAAATACCTAAACCGACAAAACCAAATATGGAAAATAGAAAATGCTTGCTATAAAAAAACTCCTACACAATGTGTATGTTATGTGGGGATATTTCCGACCACAAGAAAATACATTTTTACCTAAAGAAAAAAGTACAGCACCCGCCTAGCCTGGATAACTCACAAAAAAGAAAACACTGCTACTAGAATGCTTTCTATGCATTCCTAAGCCCTTCGCCAATATGGACTACGTTAGGAATAAAAAAAAATGTCCTCGCATTGACAAACACTACAATGCATTCGCTGAAGTGTTTACCATGTCGCCCAGAATTTAGATGAAAGACTTGACGTCACACGGCTTAACTAATACTAATAAGAGGGAATCCTGTCATAATGGCTCCTCCCAACCGCTCTACTAACTTTGACATGAACAACGAGGGGGAAAATCCAGCAGACAGAATCCTATCGCAATCGATGAGTTCAAATGAGTGAAGAAATTCTTCGAAAGAAAAGAGCAAAATGGCGGAAAAACACCCAGCTAGATATTTTTCCTATCCAGGCAGAACCAGGAAGCTCCGTTCGCACGTGGAGTTTGATTGGATTCTTCAACCGCCATTCCCTTCCAAAACTTTCCCATCATACACCAAATAAAAAATAGAATTATGTAAAGTTAGCCAAACTTACCCGAATCACTTCCGGACAAGCATAGTGCGGGGATCCACAGCTTGTTTCCAGCATACTCCCTTCTGGCTGAAGAGAGGCCATTCCGAAATCCGCAACTTTAATATTATTCTTTTCATCCAGGAGAAGATTCTCGGGTTTCAAGTCTCGATGACTGTGGAAAAACACATCATTAAATGTAATGAAATTAAATGTTTTATTCATCCGATTCATACACACCTGCCCCAGTGAGAGGGGAAACGGCTCACCTTCCTATTTACATGTAAACAATGGACCACTCGGAGGGTGGGAGTGAGAAGGTCGTAGAAATACCGCACAAAACACACTATGCTATTTCCAGAACTATTTTCAGGAATGGGGGATATAACGTACGTAGGCTCTGGAATTTTGTTCCAGTCGATCCTCTCGAGTCTCCCGCCTTGGTCGTCCGTGCTAGGACGAGCGCAACTCTATGTATCGACCCGCACCCCAACTTAACTTCTCTTTGTGCCCGGATGCAATTGTAAGTTTGTCGTCTGGACATTTATTCTACTTTACTTGGAATGGGAAATAAACCGAGAGTCCAGTTCACAACTGGGGGAAATCGTCCGACATGTTATAAATAGGAATAGCAGATGCTGGGTGATTTCGTTGTTCCTCCGATTGATTGACTCCATTACAATTCACAAACTGGGTCGGGGTTTTATCCAGTGGAGGTCGGTCACATGAATACATGACGACCAAATGAACAACAACTGCTTCATTCAAATTGAGTCAATAAAAAATGGCAGCGATCAATTTTGATACGGCACTGTTGCTACTACCTTGGTTCTATGAATTTTCTACAGACGATTTGACAAGTCAGGTTTGGGTTTTGTAGTTAACTTATAGAAAATGTTATTTTTATTCAATATCGAATCATTTCCAAATGCATGTGCAGGCACTAAGGTATAAACGGCTTCCTTACATCCACCAAAAAATATAATTGCACTAAAGCCCGCATTGTTTGGAGTAAACTTGGCGGAATCGTGGTTTCGCCATTTCCCTTGATCCTATAAATTGATTTCTATTGAAAGGCATAGCGGTGTATTAATGGGTATTGTTCAACCTATGGAGTAAGTGCCTTGGAATTTTGATTCTCTTCAAGATAATGGACTTGAATGTTTCGAGGGAACACGCCAATGGCACGTTAGTGTCCTGCCTTGCCGTCATTCCAAACCATGACCTGAGTGGGAGCTTTCGCACTTTTCCCATTGCATTGTTGTGCGTGCTGGGAATGCATTTAGAGCTAATGATGCTGGAACCCAGTCATCTGCTGGAAGAAAATGACATATCCTTCCTTCGAATCCATGGAAATACACATGAAGGAGATATGAAAGTAATTCCCATGTGCAGTTTAGGTTACCCGTTGAGCCACAAGATTTAAATGCCGTTCTTGCTTCTCTTTGTCCTTTACATGATTACATTTTATTTTGTCTCGACATGACGTTGCCCATCAAAGCGGGAACCCCAACGGGTTTTCAAAATATGGAGAGAAAAACACTTACCAAATGGAATGACTGTGACAGAAATCCAGAGCGGAAATTATTTGTCGGAAGAATCGTCTAGCTTCCTTTGGTGTTAGTCGCCCTTTTTTTACTAGGTAATCAAATAGTTCTCCACCGGATACATGCTCCAATATTAAATACCTGTTTTGCAAGGAGGTATAACATTATTAATGGTGAAATCAATTCCATGCGCATCTCCAAGTCAAGGGAAAGAGATTACTTACAGATACTTTTTGTTTTCATACACATCAAAGAGGCCAAGGACGTGCGGATGTTCTATAAGTTTCATAATGGCTATTTCCCGTTCAACCTGTAAAAGCACATTCATATTGAATTATATTCCTGGTAGCAAGTTCCATTCCTGCCTTTTTCTACATATCACATAACAAATTCCTTAGAAATGTTTAGTGGCCTTGTAAACATGAGTTCCCCGTATGTCAACATAAAATTGATACTTATTCGGATTATTACAAAAAGTGTACAATAATTGTTTATATGTTATAAGTTTTGCGAATTTTCTTTTGCTTCTCTTAGGCTGGATTCAACGAAATGCAGAATTGACGTCATAAAATATAACTTCGAAACGAAATGGCGCAATCAGATGAAGTAAGTCTTGCATGAATATGTCCTCCGCCTCCGAGGGAAATATGTTTGGACGACCATGTATTGTATCAAATATTTTGTAGCTCAGCTAGTTTGAAACTGAGAGAATTCAAAATGTGTAACATAATAACACTACTTTAACACCTTCCATTTTTCAACTTAGGCATGATGCAAAATGTATTCCCAAGTACTAGTAGTGATTAGTGACTTTTCGCATTTTGCAAGTAATGCAGTATTAGTGGTATAGTGATATATTGTAGATAAAGCGTAGGTGTGCATGTATCCAATTTGAAGGCTCGAAATTGTTATAAAATGAACATGAATTACTGCCAAAAGGCACGCCCCCATCTATTCGTTGGTATTCATCTAATATTTGCACACTGGGCTGAACCAGATATATTGGACCACAACACGTGTATAACCGTAAGCCTTTTCAAATTTGAAGCAGAGGAAATTGTTCTGCTCTTTTAACTGTCAAACAAATTTTAATCAAACAAAAGCTTTCGGCCTCCGGCCCGGCCAACCTTTTCAAGTAGAGAACTGAATTAATTAGCAACGGCAGTACGCCACGCTGG
>JAAXYW010001043.1:0-25927 GCA_036851895.1 Orthonychiurus folsomi
TTAGACAGCAAACGGTGAATTGAGTCCAAAATTGAATAGATCTTTAAGTTATGTAATATATACATGAACTGAGCTAACCGATGACCCGGATGGCAGTGAAGATGTTTGTTGAAGAATTCTCGTGAAGACATTTTTGGAAGCCCCAAGATCCGTTTCGTTTTTGCTGTCGTGGCGTACGTCACTAACCAGAATACGGCGAGAAACCAACCCAAAATCTTTTGTTCCATCTGAGTTACTGAGAAATTTGAATTCCGACTTGAGAAAATCTATTCGCCTCAACTTCTGTCCACCTTCTTTAATCAGTTCCAGAGACACATTGACAAGTTCAAGTTCAATTGATAAATCCAGCTGGGATTGGGATCCAGCACTACCAGATCCAGGAGGGTTTGAATTTAAGTAAGATGGCCTTCGATGTCTGACTGGAGAGACGAATGGTGGAGGAGCCGAGACTATTTTTTCGCCAATGTTGTACTCAAGTAAACCTCGGACTAACTGAAAAATTGAATTAAAAAAAATTAGCATTTTGAAATAGAAGAAATTATAAAGAACAACATTAAAACTATATGCAATGAAACCTTGTATTTCTCAGGATCTAGAGTAACAAATAAAGTTGTGAGTTTTCCTTGCACACTTGTAGTAGGCAACTTGGAGTTAATTGTCCCAGATAACACTCGTTTTATTTTCAAGTTCAGTGCGCATTTATCATTTAAAAGAGAACTATTATCCGTCTTTGTAACCACTAAATTGTCATCTAGACGCCAGGACTTGACTTTACTTGAAGGTAAACAAGTGTCAGAAATATTTTTCAAAACAGCGGCATACAAGTCCATTTCAATCAGATCAATACAAATGTGGTCAAGGATGTTTGAGCCAGAATCTTCAACAAACTTATTTCGAACTGAGAGGTGGCCGAGATCAGCAACCAGCAGAGAATCTGATGTAGAACAATACTGGAAAAGAAGAACGGGAGCTCCAGCTTGAATGCTGAGAAGAACACGAACGTTGGATTGAGTTGTGGCTAGGGATTCCAATACAGCATGCTGTAAATGGATTGCTGTAATGAGAGAATAACACGAACGTTGGATTGAGTTGTGGCGTTGGTATTCGAGTCCTGTGTGCCAGTTTTTGTTGGAAAAGCATCCTGACTCACATTGCTTGGGCCAAATAAAGCTGAATATAGCGTAGAAAATTCCGTGTAGAACCGGTTCGTATGAACACACACTACAGATGCCATTTCAAGCCTAAATGTGGCTTCGCGATCTGAAATGAAAACAAAACATTACACCAACACTACTTGAAGTTAGATTAGGTTGAAGATCAAGTTCGGTCATTCACAAATTAGGTAAATGTATAGCTAACCTTTTCTTGTGTAATCAAAATCTAGGGCCTGTTTTCCTTGAAACACAAATTTGACCGGATACAGCCCAGCATGGTGGCTGACATCTCGAATTTCAAGTGACCCCAGCCTTCCGTCGACACCAAAAAAGTTATTCCCTCTGCTAACCAAATGACACATAACGTCCACTACTTCGGCCTGAGCAACAGTGCCCTTTTGATCTCCAAGCTTTACTCTTAAAGCTTTAACATTGATTTGCGATTCCGAGTTCTGATTTTCTGGCGCGGAGTGATCAGGACCCAAATCACTAACAGCTAGAAAGTAGCCGAAAACGAAACAAAAATTAGACCTAATACATGTGAAGCTAACCGTCTGACGGAGGAGGTTTAAAAAACTGGAGTGAGTTAGTTCAATTTTTTAAAAAGAAATTTCAAAAGCATAGTGATTCCAAACCAAATCATAAAACAAAAAAGTCTGATTGTGATTAGAATTTGTAATTTACCGGGCTCTTGAACTCGAACAACATATTTCCCCTTACTTAAAACTTGAGTTCCGTCAATTTTTCTCTTCCTGCTCTCCATTTTTGAGTTTCCACCACTGTCCGAAGCATCCATAAAAAATTTTCTAAGGTGAGCAAATGTGCAAGGTGTTAGTAGAACATCCAACGTGTTGAATTCAACATCAGTGAATTTGTGAGTCCCCTTGTACTTGGTAATAAAGTACGGGGATTTCTGATCTATCAGCCTTATCTGAATCTGGACCAAATTGTCAAAATGTTCAGCAAATGGCCTCGGTGAAGGCGGTGGAGTTATTGGGCAAGCACTTGTTGCGTGATCAGGAGCAATCTGTCGGACATTCTCTGGTGGTTTTGTACTCTGTCTTCTTGCTCTTCTTGTCCCCGTACCCCTTTTGTTCGACATGCCTGGCGGAAAAAATCTACCAGAAAAAATATCATCGGGGTCGAGATGATCAGGCAAAGATGAAGATTCCGTTCGAGCAACATTGAAAGAAGGGCTGGAGTAAGGTGTGGAAGTACATGGTATCCTAATTGGACCAGACTTTGGTAAGTCTGGACAAGAGGTTGACAAGTATCTGTGACGATTAAACATTGTTGACATCATCGTAGTAGAAGACTTTAATTCTGAATGCTGTTCTTCTGCCGGCTTTGAGACAGCAAGAACTCGCTGAGGTGAGTCCAATGGCACACTTGTATCTTCTAGTATAAGAGATTTGAGGCAAATCTTCATTTCGGTCAAATGTCCAACCTTTTCACAGTCAAACGAGAAGTCTGAACACGAGAGACTTAAGTGGGGAATCTCTGTACTGGTAGATCGGACCTCGTCAGGAAAAACTAACTCGACAATCAGTTCCGGTATCTCAAATGAGGCTGGAAATGTAAGAAAATCATATGTGAAACCATGGTTAATCAACAACCTGTCATTATGGCATAGCCAACAGAAAACAAAAATATTTAAATGTGAATTATGTAAACAAGCAACTTCTATAATAGGCCCGTAACTTACCGCCAATTGAAAGGGAATCATCTACGGCCATGGTCGGACTTGGCAAAGGCATTTGTTCTGTTACGTTTCTTCTGTCCTTCGAGTTAATTTCCTTTTCCCAATGCATTCGACGGTCAAGTGAGTTAACGTTTACCTCCTTCTGGTAAAAATCATCATCACCGGCCGCAATGTTGTTAATAGAATCGAAAACTTGTGAATATTGTTGTGGAGTTAGAGAAACTTTCAGCGGATTGACGACTCGTCCCTGAAGGTCTAACTTTGATCCACAAGCGTCTTTCTCTCCCAAGCTCGGCGTGTGTGGGTTAGAGGTGATATCTGACTCTCCCGCATAAGTAATGTTAAATTGAATTACTGTGTTGTGCAAAATAGATTTAGCAACGGTGGGATCGCAGTAGTACAATTCCTTGGCTCGCATTAAAGTTGTATGGCTAGATGTCGGATAAGTCCTGAAATCAAATGGAAATCAAGGAGGTGTAAATAGTTTATTTAATATAAATTACTCACATTTTCAAATTGGATATCATGTCCCATCGCTCTTGAAGATTCAAAGCGTAGAGACTAATATCACAAATTAGAGCTTTGTAATGCACAACGTCCTGATTATGCCAAGCGTTGCTGGCCTTAACCGGTGTAGATGCCCTTAAGCCGAACGATGCTTCGAAATCATGTTGATCCGTGTCTTCGGAAAGGGGCATCCCTTTACTTCCCATTATGGTGATTTGACCTAAGTTGGCTATGAGAACTTCCGAGCTTGTTCGATTCCTCGGAAGTGCTAAGACAGGTGAATCGAGCACGATGTCCAACTTAAGGCCCGATTTTCCAATAAGGCGTGCTGACTCCCCACATTCTTCATCCATCTCATCATCAGTTGTGTTTAAACGATCCAGTGATGTCGACATGCTTCCGAGTGGCGATCGAATGTTTCCCAAAGCGTAACCTGAGTCTGGTCGAACCAAACCCAACGCAATCTGAGCGGCAGCCGATTTCAATTTTGTTGCAATTGGAGCCTAAACCAAGTCAGATTACAATTATTACTGATTGCATTGGCATTTTAATTTCTACAATATTATTGTTACTTAAAAAACCAAAAATCTTACCTGAAACTGATTGAAGCATTTTTGCAAATCAATCAGAAAAACAGGGCAATGCGTATAAATTACGGATGCCACTTTCATGGTAAATACTGGTGAAGATTCAGAACCACCAATATCAGCATCTTGTTGCACATAAGAGAACGTAAGAGCAGATTCATTTAATAGTCCATTCATTGTATTGTCGAGTGAACGTCCAGGGGTGAAAATATTGTAGGTTTGTGAGTCCACCAAAGGATCTTTTCCAACGCTTAGAACTCTCTGATGGTGTTTCCCCTCGGGTGTCAAATTCAGCATTTGAAGACCACCCAGCGATCCTCTGATGTCCAGTGATTCCCCGTCTAGCAAATCAAAACATATCGAGTGAACATAATTGGACTAAAGGGCTAGCTTGCGTCAAAATACCAAATTATTGAGGCCAAAAGACAAGAATTGAGCAGTAAAATAGCCGCTTACCCATTCCAACGCTGACTTTTGCATCACTTGCTGTGGCAGTGGCTATTTTCCTCGCACAATGGCTACCATCCTTTCCTACAGCTTCTCTAAGGAGTAGAACGTTGAGACGATTAAAGTCAAAGGTGGCTTGTATTTTTTGTTTTTTCCCAGTAGACAGCATTGCACTTTCAGTTCTTTTTAGTAAATCTACACTGCTTTGGCTGCGATCTTCAGATGAGACGGGAGTGACTTTTTGTATAAACTGAAAAATCTCCATCATTGTTTCCTGATTTGCTACAACAAATTGTGGATGTTAGAATAAGATTTAGAAATTATAATGCTTATTCGTTTGGTAAAAGCTCACCAATGACGTCCAAGTTGTTGAACTGAATAGAGAGAACCACCAAATCCTCACCGCCATCAGGGACAATCACTAAGTCGGCAGTAATTAATGCATCCGCGTCGTACTCCGGGGACTGAATTCCTAATGAACCCTTAGGTTTAGAATACCGGCCCTGTAGAGATGTCAATGCTTCATGGAGTTGGGTTGGAATGGAAAGGTGATTTTCATGTAATTTTTCGTGCGCAAACGGAATGGGCGACGACGGTGACTGTGGAGACATTGGAGACGTAGGTTCACTGTCTCGTAAACTTCCGCTAACGCTGTCCATGCTGTTTATACGAGGGTTAAATTACACACAAATTAAAGCATAATTACACAACTCTAACAACAAAATCATTAGTCATACCTAACGTGCTTGTGTGAAGCCAAGAGCAACTCAAAGTCAGGTCCGAACGTTTGTACTGCGTCAGCTAAGAGAAGACTGTGAATAACGAAGGAGACAGACGTATCACCGGTTCGTTTGGTAAATGTGGTTCTTGCTCCAGATATTTGAAGTTCGGCCACGCTCCTGCCTCTTGTTTGAATCTCAACTGATACTTGTTGAATTGTAAATTGGGCCAGAAACAACTTGCAATCGGAGCTCGGCTCCGATTCACCTTCATGAAGGTTTCTTCCATTTGAATCTTTGGCATTGGGTCGATTAAACATATGAGTGCTGCTAGCGCCTTCTATTATTGTATCGTCGAGAGTCAACTGAGATCCACCTGTTGATTGCCGTACTAATGGTGATTCGTGGTCTGTAGATAGTTTAGGTTTCGATAAGAAAGATCTTAAAACGGACTGTACTGTTAAAACTTTTGATTCATTGAAATGTAAATTAAGTTTGGGCAAAGTTGCAACAAGTGCTAGAGAAGGCCAAAGTGGGTCTTCACTAAATATCATCCTACGCTCGAACTGAAAAGAAAATATAAACCAATTTAAAAAAATTGAAATTTGACAACTTTATTTCATTGAAGCATCGTACCTGCAAGTTAACTGAAAATCGGTCAACCAAATGCAAAACTGAGACACCACGTGATATAGCTGCCTTCCAGCTGCCATCCTTAGCTGCTTTACCTTCGACAACAATTACTTGGACTTCAGAAATTTCTAAACGGTATTTCTTATATAATTTTGCTTGCAAATCCCCGAATGAGTCGTTTCTTTCAAGGCCAGAGCCACCAGGACTTTGTATATGCTGGCCAATATCCGGAACTGAATGTCTGGGCGAACTGGTGTAGGACATATTTTCCGCAGGAGAAGAACATGGTGTTAAAAACTCTTCATCTTGCTCATCCTCTAAGCATTCAACAAGCACATGATCCATTTTCTCCGCCTCGTTGTTGGTATTAGTAAATTGAAACCGTCCCAAATCGACCACAACAAATCGATCAGACGGAGACGGCTGAGGCTTCTTCACTCCTGGGTGACGCTGTAGAAGTTCATGGGCCGCAGAATTCCAGACTTGTTTCGAATCATAGATAACAATCTGGGGTGCTGAAATGTCGAGATTAATTTCCCAAGTCGAGCTGGAGTTCCCTAGCAAAGCGTTGCTGTTGCGAATGTTTATCAATCTCTCCCAGTGAAGACGTAGTTCTTCTTTAGTTTTTTGCTTCATGGCCTCGTATCCATTTTGCATTGTCACCAAGTCATCTAATTTATTTAAAAGAGAAATTTGTAAAATTAGTAACGCATCATCATCCACTTATCAAAGTCAAATATTTTTCCTTTTTCCTCGTTTTTCCTGATACTGGTTGTTGACAGATTAATCCACATAACATACCTTTGTCTTCTTCTATGTAAAAGTAAACTCCTAGGCTCTCCCACAGAGCAGGATAGATCATTAAGTCAAGAGGACGCGTCGTAATAGAAACTCGGTGACCAGCTTTTTTGTACGGCTTTCTCTCGTAAATCAGATTGAAAATAGGTTCCAGAGGATTATTTCGGTCAACAACAGAATTTACGGACTGTGACAGAAGTCCTTTCACCGATGCGTGAGGAGACATAATAATTGATTTAGTGGAGCAGTCCCTGAGCAGAAGAGATGCCAATGTCATTTTGAATTTATGAGATCCAGAGCGCGGCTTAAGTTCAGCAAGAATGTCAACACTGCCAACATTCATTTCTAGAAAATATTTAAAATAAAATATTAAAATGTTAGTAACCCAAAATACGAACGTCTCACATGTACTAACCAAGAAAAGGACCAGCTCTCCGTTGAAGACTCACAAGACCCTGTTTTAAGGTAAACTTGAATCGAGAGAGCAGAGCGTCCCTTCCAAAGGCTTTAACGTCATCAAGAATAGCTTCATCAAATTCACTTTCACTTTTCCGTAGTTGTAACTTTTCATCAATAAGAGCTTCATTGTTTTCGCCTGTGCTCTCAACCAAAGATTCATCTACGTCAGATTTCGGTTCAGTTAGATCAGAGACACCACCACCAGAAGCACCAGATCCAGATATCCAGTTAGTAATTGACGGAAAATAATACGAGAAAAGCGCTCCGCTTCCATTTGAAACATCATGCTTCTGGCCGGCTGAAGATACTTTCGAATTACCAGAACCGTTATCAGAATTGTTTTCCTTCTGCTTCGAGCCTCCAGATTTCTCATTAGCTAGTTCAACCTTTCGCAATGGCAACTTCCCTTAAGGCCAAGATCTCTTCGTAGTGCAACTCAAACTCCATTCGATCTAATTTTTAGAACAATTTATTCAAATAAAAATCACCTAAGGTTATGATGCAGCAAAGCAACTGCAGCATACCTTACCTTTAATTTTTCCTATATCACTGGCTGGCAGTTGCCGTAACAAGTGTTGCTCGTAAGCTTGGACATAAGCTACATTGTCTTTTGCCCTTCGAATCACTTCGTCCCATGTCTTTAAAACTTTTCTTCGCTTGTAGCCACGAATAAGTAGGATTGCTTGGGCAGCGTAATTCCACCACTCTCCTGAATTCTTGGCTAAAGGCTGGAATGGTCTGTAATGACGTATTCGACAATTTCGTTTGAGTCCGTGAAATGATTTGTACATTCGAGAAATATTGCGATATTGAGAATCGGTCAGTTGCATTTCAAACTGCTCTAAATTCAGTTCAACATCAAACCGAGGATGAGAAGGATTTGACAATGGGTGACCAGCATTGTTTTTTGATATTCTGGCTTCTGCAGACACTGGGCATAGAACGTATTCGTGGTTGATAGCACTTTTAGTGATTGCTTCCTAGAAGAAACACAAGTTTAAAGAAAAATGAGTATATGATGAAACAGTCAAAAATTTGCTAATAAAATTGCAACATGCTAAACTTATCTAACGAAAAGTGCTCACGAATTTGATACTTACTTTTAAATCGTGCGGTTTCACATTGCTGAAGCGTTCACCTTTCGTATCACAGTATACACCAAATTTATTCAATTCCAATGTTTTGAATGAACACTCTGTGCGATCTCCGGCAGGGGCCGACGACAAAGGGTTCCATTTTGCATCACAGCTCTGGGCAGTCAAACTCTCTAGAGTGATACCGAACGCGAATACACGACTTCGATACCCAACTTCTTCTTCAAAGCGAATGTGGACATTTCTTACATTCAACTGAAACAACACAAATCAGCAACGTTATTCAAAATTAAAGTCAGTAAATCGGTTCTGCTGATGAGTTTGCTGAGTGTAAGCAAACAAATTTTTGAAGAATGCAATCAAGGTCAAGGTGAAAGCACCGCATACCTTCATACTCTAAATTTAGAGTACAGAGAATACAACTACAAATATTGAAAGAACTTACGTGTAAATTTTCGACGACGTTAGTAACTATAGATGCTCCAATTCTCATAGATGAAAAATATAGAGAGGAATAATACGATGAGGAATTAGATGCCAAATCAAATTGAGCTTTCCATCGTGCTTCTTGTGAATCCAATGAACTCATCTTAGCTTCGTGAGCCAGAGCTTGTTCAAGAACTGGATCCCACTGAAATACAAAAGAGACGACACCGCTATTAACATTTACACAATTAGTAGAATAGGTATTAGTTATTAGGCAATTTGATTTAGACATTGTGCAGTCCTTTAATTTGTGTATGGCTTGCGCCAAAAACAACACATTCATTTGTAGTGTACATTACCTCATTCAGGTTTAATGGTCCAGCCACTAAATAAATATCCTCAATAGAAATTAGAACTGGCTCATTCCTCAAATACTTGAACAGGTTAAACTCAATTTTGATCCTGCCAACAACACCGGATCTGACTTCAATAGGAAGGCCCCAGCTTCGAAATATATTCTTTTTCAGTGGTACATTTTCCAGCTCCAGCTCACCTAGAAAATAACATGGAAAAAGTATTAATCTACTAATTGGCAGGCTGAAGACCGGACCCCAAGAGGTCTAGCTTAATGATGCAATCAACGCCCAATTTGCTCCACTTCCTGGAGCAAAGCTCTTAAGCATCAGAACACCAATATCCAATTCTTTAAATATAAAATTAATACCTTGGCGAAGGGCAAATGATAGCTGCTGAGAATTCAAGTCTTCCACATACTTGCCTAAATAGTTATTTAAATACCAGGAAATGACAGTCTCCCACATGTTTATTTCTGTCTGACTCCACAATACAATTTGGTTTTAGATTTATGGATAGCACTACATTACATTTACACTAAACGATTAAGAAAATATAACTTAAACTTTAAAATTCGGGAATTACAAAACAACTTGAAATTTTCAGTCACGAGTGCGAGCAAATTATTGACTTATAAATTGATATGATTTGAAAATTCCGCTCCATCCCACTTCCTGCCTGGCTGGATTAGCCAATGGGGAGAAGAGAAAGTTTTGCGCGCTGTCCCCATGTGTCCAAAGTCCGCTCCAATCCACAGCATTTCTATGCTATGCCTTGCTTTTGCGATGTATTTCTGCTAAACCACGCAAATATATAATTTGCTAAAGTGCAAACTCTCTCCGATATTTGTAAACACTGCGATGCCACTTTGCGAAGCCGGCACAACAATCAAAAGTAACTCAATGAAATAATTCCCTTCAGCAGCGTAATATCGCGCTAAATTATAATTAGGTCAAACGAGTTTGCAGTTCTTAGGTTTTGGTGTACCTGATTATAGGCCTTGATGGTTTATATTTAATTGAATAATTATAGGCCACTAATAATTGCTTATTTACAAAGTCAGTTTTAGCTTGATCCGCCGATGTTCTCAAACCAATGCATATGTGATCGACCATTTAGTCATCATTGGTCAATTGATGACCAATTTATTGAATTATGAATTAAGTTTGTCAAGTCCAAATTGTAAGGCATTTTGAAATTAACTTACTCTACAAATTTTAGAATTTTGTATAATAGAAAATGGATGATGAAATAAAGTGTAATGAGTGTTGTAACCTATTCTGAAGAACTGAGCAAAACTTAGAAATTTATTTACTCGGTCTGTAACAAAGTTAGAAAATATGCAACCCGATGTTCAGGCTAGCGAAACCTTAAGTTTAAGGCGAGCCGTAATGAGCTCCGTGCGTTGATGTGATTCGAGATATCATGCTTCCTTTTTTTTTCAAAAACCAAACACATAAACCGGCAACCGATTTGGATCTTCTGTGCCCGGCAGTTTATGTTTTGTGCATTGGATTTTACAAGGGATGATGAAACTACAGTGCTAAACGAAAACTTCTCCTAAAAGTCTGCTGCAGACGTTCCAAGTTTAAATTCTATCCAAAAAAAAACTCAACTGGATCGCACATGGAGGAAAGCGACATGTAGACATGGCTGTAACATTTCTTACAGCAATGGCGAAGGTGAAGCGATACGGAATTCACACTTCGGAAAAGGCTTGTACACTGGAAAGGAATCCGGGTTTCGGGGTTCTCGAGTTGAAATTCACCGAATAAGTTCCCGACTCCGCGTTATTTACCCGCCTCCTTCCTCTCATGTTGAAATACCCGGGGACTTTACTCCCAAGTTCAGTCCTTTGTTCAACGGGAAGAAAACCTTACCACATCTGGGGCTTAGCTCCCCACTACTGACTGTCATTCAGGAAAACTTTTTTGCTTCCTATTTACTATCTGTGTACTTTATTTCTGGGCATTTTGACAAAAAAAAGACGGTGCACGACTCCCCCTGTCCTATTCCTACCGACTGACATATAAACTTGACTGAGGCTTTTGTGAGAATTTTGCAGAAATTCTATCGGATTTGCTGGAGTAGTACGGAAACTTTGAGTCTATTATTAAATATCGTGGTTCGTGGGAAACTTTGACTGAGAGCGAGTGTCAAGCGGCCGGCAAATTGACCAAACTTGTCCCCTGACGAGAACCTTCGGCGACAGGGCAGGCCCCAAGAATTTACCCCATGGACATTTTTGAAGTGTTGGAAATCTTTATTTTCCAGTCGGTCTCTGCCTTACTCATTACTCCACAACCACCTTTCCACATAATCTGAGAATTGAAAAATTGTGATTGTTTCCTTTTGTGTTGAAAAAGAAAGTTGGAGCAATCAATTACGGCACTAAAGAACTTTAATAATTACATTTCCTGTATGTGTCATATCAAAATCTTGGACGGGCCCTATCCAAAAGAAGGAAACTACAGGATTCTGACGTGTGTATCATCGGACTGGCCGCTTTCCTAGAACCAATCACTCTTCCATTCCATTCTCGGGTGTTGGGTCGTAAAATTTTGTTGCAGGCATTTATGTGGTAAGTTTCCATCATTTTGCAACCTTGCCCTGGAGGAACCTCCATGCATGGTTTTAGGATTCATGAAATATTCAACGGGGAAGAATTAATAATGCAAAAGTGAAATTCAGCACAGGCTTGACGGCCGCGGCCTCGTACGGAGCTTGGTCACATAAAGCACACAATGACGAATACGTGTGCAAACAAAGTATTACATTGCAAAGTCACCTTTATTCACATGCTGCGGCTGATACGACAAATATAATTTTAAATTTTGTTTTGCTGTCTAGGTAAATATTACTCATGGGTAGGACTTTGTTTCGGTCGTATAATGTAAAACCAATTTAATGTTTGCAATGTGATCTTTGCACAAATGAGATTTCCATTGACAAGTGAACTATAAAATTATGGTTGATAAAGTTTAGGTTTGGCATAGTCAAAGTTGCGGATAAGGCTTAGTTACTATTAATTACTGTAGTTCTTTGGAGTTGAGTTTTTATGCATGGGATTTATGGCAATGGCAAGCATGATGTGGGATAAAAACATGATACATCGTTCATTATAATGACTGTGTTCAAATGGAGAATAAATGATGTTATTTTTAACTTGGAAGAACAAAAGCAAACTGAATTTCCAACTAAATCGAGCTTAGTGTCGAAAACATATTTGTCTGTTGGCTATTCATCTTTTTACGATGAGACGGTTTTCTTTCCACGTCTCCGCTAGGCTGACTGTTTGAGACATGAATAGGGACAGATTGCTTCCAAGAGATCCAGAGTTTTCAAAATTGCAGACTTTTGTGTATTCAGAAGTCTGAAGAAAACTCTCGGTGGTAGCCAAAGCAGTCGCGACTAATTTCTTCTAATAATAGAAGGTAATTTTGTAAAGAATTCTCTGAGTAGATGAACGACGTCCTGTAGTTTGAACAACGCGGAGTTTAAATTTTGTGAATTGATTGCTCAAAAACTGAAAGAGGGGAAGTTTCTTTTCCTTCCAACTTTTCTCCTGAAGTACACACGGGAAAAGAAAGTATGTTTGAGTACGTCGGTTCAAATGGGGAGAAAGTTTCATAATGCCAAAGCTCAGTTTTGACTGGGCTTTTTGTTGAGCCTTTTGCCTTTTCCCCCTTGCTCGACTGCAAAATGCTTTAAAAACATTAAATTCGTCTAATTTATGAAGATGAATACATTGAATAAGTTCAATGAAAGCTAGCTTTCATGACAATGTTCATAACAATTCGTAGTTTTCACTCAACATCGAGTCGATGGATATCATTGGAAGCGAATAAAACAAATTTCTCGTTTCTCAAATTATGAATGCTTGCTTGTGCCTGTATTTCAAATCCTTCAAAAGTAATGACTTGGGTACAAATACTACAAAGCCATTGCCCCTGGGTTTAAGAAAGCTTCAGGTTCTCAACGATCCTCAAGGTGACGAGAACACAGGGAAATGTTCTTCTCCTGTGAAGACTTTGTGGTCCTCAATTTCCACGAATTTGTTTCACGTGCTTGAATTTGAATCGCAGAAAGCCCTCCAAAGTATTTTCAACAAATTACAGCCTTGGTTTCGATGGATGCGTGTCAGTTCTTGTCATTTTGGACAAGACTGGATGGAGAACACATTTCCAATTAAACCCATTTGTTAAATTACAACGTAGTGGCCTAGCTTGATGACGACGCGACGCGACGTGTGCAGTTGCGCTCTGTTTGATAATCTGTTTGGCAATTTTTATCCAGTCGGTTGGGAAAAACAAAACAAATAAATACCCGTGTCATTCGTAATCCATGGATAGATACGGTGGATAAGGTGGGTACGTGAAATACGGTTGGGGTTTATCCAACCGAACTGTATGCAAAACATCCGTGCCATCCGGAGTGGGGCGGTATCTTTTTTCCTTGTTAGCTTATTTTCCTGAGCCATGGATCGGCGGCGTTATGCACAGTTGGGTTCGGTTGAGGAATATCGCGTCAGCCTGATCAATACATATGCTCTAAATTATTCAAGCTTCATTCCCTCCAACTCTCCACCTTATACTTCTCGTTGTCTGCTTTAAATAATTGATTGTCTTTTCTTCCCCTTTGGCCACGATGAGCATTTGACTGACTGAATTCTATTTGAAGCTAAACCGCAGCGGTCATTTGGAAATGGGATTCTCCAAAGACCTGATTAAATATTGCTACATACTGCATACTTGAAATATTTTTCTTGGCCTCTCTTTATGCATGTCCCGTTGCGAATTGATTTGACCTCAACCAGATCCTCTGTTTCTTGTCGACAGGAATTTTTAAATATCTCAATTAAATGCGAAAGCTTAATGTAAATAGTATTTTTAATACACAATCGTTTCTTCAAATTAATTAGTTTGAAGAATTTCACAAGATTTGTATTTTTTGTGCAAAAAGATGCGCGACTTTCTCCTATCAAAATACGTTGCCAAATTTGAGTCAGTTTTGATGACTTTTCGTGACATATGAAGCATAACTAAAGCAAATCCTGCTTGGTGTAAACACAATACTGAGTTTCAGGATTATATGTTAATTTTCTAAGAAGTAATATAGGCAGCAGGCATTCTACTATATTGAGAATACTGGGTTATTCGTTTAACAAGCAGATTAACAGTCTGTCAGTTTCTAGTCAGGATTCATCTCAACTGTATTACGCGTTACATAATTCCATCAATCCCATGGCTTGGGTTTTGGTTGCTTACTTCACTTTATTTCCAATTCCGGCTATCTTAATAACAAGTCTAAGATAGTTCGTTGTTAATTCTGACGATTATAACGTGCTAACCTAAAGTACACTTTACGAGCCTTTAAGCAGGGCAGCGCCATAAATTATAACACTATTGTCTCATTATTTTCTCGCCTCTATGTGAAAAGTGCACCACCGAGGTAGAAGCTTTCCATGGTTAATAAATATACTGGGTTGATTCATTTCTCCAGCCATAACCGATCAAAGCAGTCGCTCGCTTCCAAGCGTCACAAACCTTAACTATTTAATACCAAAACTACGCCTGAATTACTTCCTGCTCAACCAGAGCCCCGTTCCATACTGTATTCGGAGGCGTGTCCACTTAAACTTTTAGCGGGGAAAGGAGGTCCTGGAGTTTAAATGACTTGGCGACGAATGAGCTCTTGAGGTTAAAGGAAAGAAATTCTGGCGTCCTACTTTCTCCGAGGATTGAATTACAAATTTATGAACACAAGCTGAACGGAGTTCAGCATTCATCATCGATCTTCCATTTTCTTTGTTCTCCTGTCCTGAAGGTGCAGAAAAATTGCACAACGCAGCAACCCTATCTTTTCTTTTCTATACAAATTGCAAAACAAAAAAAACTCGTTTGGTGTTGGTCGGTGCCTAAAACGTACCTTGTTATAGTGTCAGGTCCGTACATTGCATTGTAAGAGATGGGTTTAATTCTTCAAAGGGAAACACATCCCTTATGGGCGTAGTAGTACATATATGTTGTATAACAATTCATTGGGTCCAAGGAAAAAGTTTGCAAAAGAGGAAAGTCGGAGCAGGTGCTTCATTTCCCTCAATTTCTTCCCGTCAACTTGAGACGCCCTTAAATAGAAATTGCGGGGGTATATGAGGATACTTGAGATTGAATGACAAAACACGCATCCGAAACATTGGTAGTTACGTACTCCAGAAATACGAAAGAAAAGAACAAACGTGTTTGATTCAAGTTAAGCTTTATTCTTTATTCCTCCCCAGAAGCGTTAAATTTAACCGCTATGTAATGTAGCAGGGAGGACGCAATTCAAAATCAAAGGCAGTTGCGGGTATGGATTCTGATTACGAGATGTGAGAGTCAAGTCATGAGGAAATATTTGCCGAAGAAATTGAGCTCAAAACATTCGATGGGAACTCAAAGGGAAATTTGATTCAGATTGAAACAACACACGAGGCATATTTTGGTACGTACGCCCACAGGTCTTTTCTTTTGACAATTTTTTCCGGGAATATTCTTACGCTGGAGTACATTAAATGTATACAAACAACAAACTCCCGGTGCAGAGCATTTTTGGATTTAGTTCTCCGAATAGGATAATGTGCTCATGTTGACACAAGCGAGGACTTCACAAGAAATGACAACAATATTATTTTGGGGAAATTCCACATCACAGACACGCTATACACATCAAACAGAATTTAACACTGAACTACCCGCCAGGAACTTGAGACTGTGACGAGACATTGTGAAATTGAGGTGTATCGCCGATGAGCCTGATTTGAACTCCTTATCTTTGTGTTATTTTTAGATATTTTGAAATAACTGACATTCGAATTGTACTACAACTCGTCGGCATTAGATTTCACTATTCTTCAGTTATGTATTGACTTGAATCCAAGAATTGCTACAAGGGGCTCTCAAAAATTGGATCCCGCTGATGGAAACTGTATTAAAAGGCTGACTTCAATCAGCTAGGAGAGTAATTCAATTTAAGCTGGATGATTGGACTATCTTTAAAGCACATCTTAAAAAGATTCCTCCAGGCCCAAAATTTCAAAGGAACTGAGCCCCGTGACTGACTTTTACCTAAAAGGTTTCAGGCTCGTTTCACATGCACCGGACAGAGTGCAGGGTGGAATGGCGTGCCCATTTCTCTGGAATTATTCCTTCTCTTCAGAAGATTTACTGATACATTTCAGCTCATTCGCTGCATTTTGTATATAGAATTTCAGGCCAGGCTCACCAAATTCCCGGCTCGATTCTTCTCTTTCTTCTTGACCAGTTGAGGTTCTCGGATCCTTTGCCTTGAATCGTCCGCTTTCGCCGCTCAAGAAATTTAATCCACGAGGCACGAATGAAAGGCTGCGGCATTTCAAAGTTTCAGCGATGACTATGAGTGGTCAAGCTTTAAGCATTTCTCTTTCGTCTGCACCGCGAAACAATGTGAAGTATTTGAGTGCGGATTTTGCACAGGCTCCGGGTTTTACGACTTCAAGATGATCGGATGAACCTTTATTACTACAGCTTATCTTTTCGTTTCACCTTACACCACTGAATTTTACGGCAAGGATTACATCCTTTGTGAAATATTGTTTAGTGGTGTCCAATCCAAGGTCGGAGTCATTTTCTTTGAAGATTATTTTCTACAGAAGCGGGTAGTCTAACATGTTGACCAGAGTTTAATCTCGGATTCAGAGTCAAATATTTATAACTGTAAATGTACCAATGTAATTAAAAAATGTTGGAATTGTATTATGAACGTTTCCTCTTGTGCATTGAACATACAAGTAAATTGAGTAGAGCATATAAGGCATAATGTGTTCTAACTGGTTATGGTTGAGTAATGTGCGCCCTTCAGGAACTGGACGCATTAAATTGTCTGTGATGAGTTCCCATAAAGTGCGCTATAAAAGGAGAATGTATAATTAACACTGACAAGCTCAATTAGCTCAGTTTTGAAACAAATGCCTTGCACATTAGCTCGTGCGGAAGTTTTATTTTTCCTTGTCTGTGTAATAATGCACATGGCTATATAAAGTTTAAATTAATTTTATTTCTATTAAAACCGCAAGTAAGTTTTCGTTTTTAATTAGTATTTCCAATAATTTTGACCTTTAGTTCCCTCTATTTAGCCTGAAATAACGCATGAATTCGTCCATAGCAGTTAGTTGTGTGGTGAACTCAATCGCAAGTTGTGAGAATGATGGCATTAATTTGGTAGTCAGTTAATTAATTAGTTAAATATGTGTTAACTTTATGTCGTCTATCTTTAATGGTGCTATGAACCACCAATTAAAGTGTAACTTGCGTCAATACACTGAATAAAGTGCACTGAACTTATAGAATTGTAAAATTTTACTGTGGTTAGCCATGCGAACGTATCTTTTGCTTGCCGTACTAAAAACTTGACTGCAATATGTGGGGTTAATGGACTGGCACGGAACCTGAAGAGACACCATTTTGCCTAATGCATATTGCTTAAATATTTTTAGTTAGGTTGAATAAACGAAGAGAAAAAGAATCTTAGAAGAGTCCGTTTTCATTCTAATTATGTAAGCGCACGCTACCAATTTCATTTATTGATTATTTCGAATGAAGCAGGATACAATGAGACAATGGTAGTTAATCATGGCATTGTAAGTAAGGGCGTGCGCGTAATTAATTATAATGAGGAGCACGAAAGGGACACATTATATTCAAAGGCTACCAAACATCAAATGAATTGGCTTTATCAGCCCATGCATGTGTTTGCACAAACTTGAAACCAATACTAGCATATTTTTATTCAGGTTCAAATTGAATTTTCTAATTTATTAAATTCATTTATCTTTTGAATGTTTTTTGTACGTGTAAGGTCCTTAAATGGAGAAAATATTTAATTTGATTTAAAGCGCATTTATACTCCGCTGGGCAATTTAAAAATTTTGGCTGCGCCGGGAGTATATATAGAGTATATAGTATAGTACAGGGTGTCCCAGAATTAACTATAACACTTTGAACAATCATAACTTCAAAACTATAACTCGTAGCAACTTTATTTTTGGTTTTTTGGAAAGACCAGGCGATTTAGAGCTGGATCAGTGTGCTGCCTTCCGTTTGACGCACATTTTCTGGAATGGCGCGCTGTGAAAGAAAAAAAGCGGATTTGGGGCTTGGCGGGGTGTGTCACACCTGCGCTGCCTCGTGCAGCGTGTAAAAATTGAAACCGCTGTTTCCATTCTCATTCTCGTTCGTCGTATTCTGTTGTGAACCTCTTATGTTTAAAAATCGAGTCATTGCGATATTAAAACAGTGGTTTGAAATTTTGCGCGCAGATCTGTGCAACACAACACACCAAGCCCCAAATCCGCTTTTTTTTCTTTCGCAGCGCCGCCAACCCAGATGATGTGCTTCAAACGGAAGGAAGCACACTGATCCAACTCTAAATCGCTTGATCTTTACCAAAATACCAAAAATAAAGTTGCTACGAGTTATAGTTTTGAAGTTATGATTGCTCCAAGTGTTATAGTTAATTCTGGGACACCCTGTATAGTAGTATATAGTATAGTATATATAGAATAATATTGCTGTCTTGGCTCAGTTCATGTTTGTCAAAATAAATTATGCCATCATTATTTCAGGCACCAAATATAGAACTAACGTTATGTAATGTAACCACCACATATTCATTTTTCTTTTCAAGGTTTAAAAAGGCTAATTGATTGAATTCAAGTTGAACTAAAAGTTGAACTAATTAATTTTGCTGTCTTTCTTACTTTCCTCAACTTCTACTTCGGGTACAGCAAAAAGGAGAAAAATTACGGGTAGAGGGGAAGTTTTGCCAGCCAAACTTACATGTTTTATGGAGTTTTATTTGAAAAGTTTTGAGCAGCCCATTTCGTTATGTAAAGCATCACGACTTGGCCTCTTGGTTGTATGGGGTTTTGAGTCCTCCAACCGGAGGAACGGACGGGTTACAACTTATAATTACAGGGTGTCACCCTCCGCTTCTAATTTTAAATTTTACATTTGACGCAGACCAGAATTCAACACATTTTGTCATGCTAGATTTTATTTAAAGAACTACATTTCCGCACTTCAAAAATATGAGAATAGTTAAACATGCGTTTATAAAAATTTGAATCGTATTTATAAATCAACAGTTTAGCCATGCATTGATCGCGTATCTAGAGTCGACATGTTATTCGTTCCAAATCCCTCATGTAATCCTATTGCTGAACTGGCCACATTGAAACGTGATGTACTTCAGTGCAGATTTAGAACCAGAAGTAGTTCTTGAGCCAGCCCTGGCAGAAGTTGAGGAAAAAAAGCTTCATCATTAGGTGCTACGTGATCAGAGTAAACGATAGCAAGATGGTACACAGCAGGGAGCTTTCTCTTCCCTGGGAGTAAACCGACACCCTGTGTTTGCTTTCTCCCTTGTGATTCCACTCTTATCCCCATTAAGTAATTCAATCGTTTTCCACGCCTTCTGTTCCAACATTAAGGAATGTTCCAGGAACTGCTGTTTATCTTTCCCTTCTTCATCCATAGCTCAAGGCTTCGAAGACAAATTCTTCGCATCAATTTGCAATTTATATCTATTTGAGCACGTCACGTCCACGTCAAGCCAGCCCCCGGCATTCATCAATCGGATGTTCTCATTTCAAACCATCAGTGAATACCTCTGACACAAATATTTAAAATTGCATACTTTCAGAATGTAAAACATTAATTTGCACATATATAATTGCACTGTTCATTCTCCTTTATCTCTGAGATACCCAGTTCAATTTATCAAAATTCTAACTTGGGTGGGACTTATCTAATGTGCATTTTTTGACAAGCGCCTTGGCAGAGTTTTGTATTGGAATTCAGCTAGGCATGCGTTTTTTTATGTTGAACTTTTGGCTCATGTCTTGAATGATAAATAAGGACTACAGTGCTTTCCATCAGTTCCCTTATGAAGTAGTAATGGCCCTCCAAGAGTTTCGCAATGGCTGTTGACTACCGACTTTCCCCCGTATCATAAATCTTTTGATTACCTTTCCTTCCGTCTCTCTCGTGCACTACATGCATGCATGTGTTGTGATACGAGTTTCAAATGTCAGGAAAGGTGAGGACGGAGATATTGTTTCAAATTTCTGGGCCATTTCTTCCCCCAAATGGATGTTGGCTCCCGTGCCGTTGGGAACTGAAACCGAGTTATCTTCAACCTCAGTTCTCAAAGAATGAAAACCCATCATTTGTCAAAATGTCTCCTCGTCTTACTTAAAACTGATAACCCGGACTCAAGCTGAGACTTTCTTTCACCCAGACGACATGGGACTGTGGATTTTCTATTTTGGCATGCTATGGAGGTACTTCGGAAAAGATGAAGTCATAAAGTCTGTGTCTGGGGTTGTGAGTGCCGTGTGTGCTCTCAACGTCAACATTGAGACGACCACGTCATAGTTATACTTTCTCCATCCAATTCTATTATATGTTACTATCCGCCTGCATCATTTTACAGATGTATACTAAATGTAATGGACCAGTCTGAGTGAATGTCAGTGGAGGCAAGAGCAAGGCGCGCCGGCTGACGGATTTCTTGAAAAACATCACCAAATGCTTTTACTTTTACAATACAATTTCTTCAAAATTCTATAAACTATAAGTTAGCGTAAATAAATGTAGTAGTAGTGGTGAGTGGTGATATTACCCACTGTATTAAGGGTATACCCAATCGAAGGTACTGACACGAAGACGTGGCGCGCTTCACAAAATTCCTGTGCCAGTGTCGAAGTCATGAGAGCACGGAGGAGGGAAAGTTTAATCTTCCTGCAGTGAGCCAAGTCTTGCCTCATATTCCCCTCAAAGCGTCCAACTAAGTTGACGGCATTAGAAAAGTCCATTAGTTTTATTATCTCTTAAAGAATTGGTGGAAGATTCTTCTTAACCTCATCTTGGCTCGACTCTTCCCAGCCCAGCCAATTCTTTGCCCAATCTGAAATCCATTCAGGACTTTACTCCATGCCACTGCCACACCACCACATGGCACTAGAGGAGCCTTTGCGAATTCTATTATTCTATTTATGAGGGAGGAGTCAGTCACGAGTCACACGGAGTCGGAGCTTTTCCAACTTCCAAATTTAAGACTATAAATCCTCCCTTGCATTCGATCCCCTTAAGGTGAATGGGTTGCCCCTTGACCTTTTCCAGCAAATCCCATCATCCACGGATAAACTCACGAACGTAGCGTACGTACGTAGGTAGGTTACCCAAATGCCAAAGCGCGTCGAAATTGAAGATCCACGTGCTTCGTTTTCTCCTCATTTCCCCATCGGGAACGTCGTGCGTACGTAGTGCGTGCGTGCGTATGTATGGTGCGTGCCTGACGTCAATGCAAGTTACAGAAATACAGGGAATGCTATTTCCAGTTTGGGTGGAGGGGAAAAGGCCTTTTGTACTTGTTACGCACATTTCCTGGACGGTAAACTTGGCCAACGCATGAACGCACGCACAAACCATCCACATCACCAAAAGACAAAATGAATCTTCTTTATTGAAGGCAGGAAGGGGGGGGCGGAAGCAGTTCTTTCATTCAAAAAAGCATATAGATTCATTCAGGCGAGCTAAGACTTTCTCCGTTCTAAGTATGCATTTCACTTACGTTAAACTTCCTACGATTTCTCAGATTGAATGCACGGGGAAACTAACTCTTTCACTTTTATTATATGGTACGTACGTGATACATTTGACTGACGTAATGAAAGAGGAGATGAATGTGGCAGACATTTGGCTTCCAGAAGATATTGAGTACCGCCACCGCGTACGTAAGAACCCGAATAAAATGACAGACTAATAGAAATGCGTCAGATTTGTGATTAATTATACTCATGGAAAATATGTTTTCAATCTAAAGAGTGCGTACTACATCCGACCGTACTGTACAATACTGCGAAACTCAAAGAATTTTCTAAATTTCCAAAACAATTTAGGATTGGAATACAAATTAGGATTTGACAGGAAGACTACTTTGATCTCTGAGAGTCATGTACTACGGCGGCAGATATAAAATTGCTTTGGCTGATGTTTCTCTTGGCAATATTATATAAAGTGACAAACGACCAACTTCAGCAAACATACGTGACGTGACATCCTACGAACATTTCCCACGCATTTGCATTTTGAATGGAAATGCTGTGGATTTCTGGTACGGGAACGACGGAAGGCAAATTTGAAACGCACGTGCTTGCTGGGATGTACTAACGGTCTTAATAAAAATTGTGACGGAACTGCACAAAAAGGAGGAAGCTCTGTGAGTGCATTGCAGAGTAAGTGTCAAGACCAGTTCTCCGAGAGTAAAGCAATTTTATCCACGCGGTCGGTATCCTGAATTTCCTTTTTTTCTTATCAGAAGCTATTTTAAACCATTGAGGTCTTGCTGGGAAAGAATTGTACTCTGAATGGATGACAGTTCATTTATTTTTATAAGAGGAATTTAGTAGGTGTCGGGTTTAGTTTAACCTCACAATTATTGGTGTTCAGGAAAATATAATCTTGGAATTTAGTAAAACATTCCACACAGGTGTTATATGAAGCGGCGGAGGAGTACACATTCAAATAACACCAATTTATGTCTAGGTGTGGAATCCAGTGTTTGAGAGCCCTGGATGTGCTGAATTGGAAAGTAGCCATTAAATAATTGGATGTTAGTTTGCTCCTGAGGCAGAGCTCATGGGCTACTTTAATGCGGTGTAAATGTTTACAGATATTGATCACAATTGAGCTGGGACTATTCATACTTATTTCATCCGCATTCCCGGTAGGTATAGTGTCTGCCCTTGTATGCTTATCATTTATTTGCTTCCGGGGGATCGGTATATTCGTCAGACGAGAGACTCAAGAGCCTTGGAATTGTCAAACGCGACGAGGCTCGAAGGTAAATAAATAAAACTCGGAATCATAAATACAAGCTCCCAACTTTGTTGATCTATAGCTGTAGGGTCTAAACAATTATGGATTGTGCCGTGCAAGTGTATTGCCGACGTACAACACAGCGTTCAAGTTGTCAATGAACCTTTCTGGTTGAACAAAACGTATGTTATGTTATAATTTCAAGAGCATTTCTTAGTTTGTTATGAAGTATCATACGGAGAATCGTCGTTCAATTAGCTAGAGCCCTACTATAACTAAATACACGTTTTGCCTCTGAGGCACTTTGTGTAGTTTGGTAGTAGTTTATAGTACACTCTTGGCAATTTTGCTGGTTTCACAAAAGTTTAAATCTTCCCTCATTCTCAACGCCCCCGCAACGTATCACATTTCATTAACTTCATCAAGTGTTCTGCTCCATCAACTGCGTAATGATTGTTTTTAACGAGCAGATTCTGCAAGCTCGAGAAATTTGAGGTGGGATTTGTTGTTTTGAATCCAAGTTTTCAACTCATTTTATTCACGTTGACGTTTGTATCGTTTCGTTGGCAGAATATAAATGCAGCAGCTCATTAGTACATTTACCTCAAATGCTAAATTATCAAGTAGCAAAATGCTGGAGAACTATATAAGAACATACCAGGGGCAGGTCCTTCCACAATTACAAACTGAACAATATGTCGGCCATGTATAGGCTGAGCACAAGTATGGATTCTTAATACTTACCAGTAAATATTTCAAAAAATAACATGGCTGAACTAGAAATTGCTTAAGAAGATGCTTACTATGATTTTATCGACTTCGACGGAGTTGATTATAGCATAAACAACCTCATCTTGTGATTAAATACTGACCTAAGCCGACACTGATGAAGGGCAATAAAAGTTTAAATCTTATGAGTACTGTATAGCACCAACCGTCGTAAATGCGTCGGCACTGTAGTTAGACTGACGGCAAAATGTGGACTGGAATAAAATAGGCCCGGGTGCAATGTAAATGAACTTCGAGAGCATATACGCTAAGGAAATCAGAAACGAGCACTACCGCACAACAAATATGACAGCATTGGGTTGTTATTGCCTTCGTTGATGCTGATACTTCCGCCTCCTTCTCCAAACGCTGATGTAAAGCACAATAGGCCAATTTGGCTTGAACACAAGTTATTGATGAGCACAGTTGCTTCTGTGTATCTTATACAAACGAAACCATTTATTAAGCAAATTAGTAGAACTTTAATTCTGAATTCAAAATAGAATATTCCCAGTCAGTTAGTAAAATCATAATGGCAATACTTTGAACTAAAATATTTTTTCTCTTTATTGAAATGGAAAATATTTGTCACGAGAAAGGAAATTGCAATGCATAGGCATATGGCTTCTCTTATTGACATTTAACATATCATTATGATAGCCATGATAATACCGCCGCTGATGTTTATAGTCATGGAGTGGAGTGTGCATAAAAGAAAATGACCTTTCACATAACCGTAAAACCTAATGTGGGTGGAGACAAAACCTAATAAATTGAATGCTTTTTCACATTTCCCCCCAGAATTGTCAGCTTGTAGATTGACGTTATGACCCAGTTCTACAGACAGGTGATCACAAACAAGCAATCTAGGCCAGTTAAAATTGAAGTAACAAAATTCGTCCAAAATGCTTAGTTTAGCAAATAAACTTTGAGCCGTAACTTAACCCACTTTGATACCGTAATAATGAATATATCCAGGAGAGAGGAAAGCGACTAGTTCAGTGAATATACGTATCTAGGCAATAATTGGATAATTTTAGACTCCAAAAGCGGGAGTAGCCTTTGATAAATTTTTGGACGGGCTAGCGGTTTTCCACTACAACTCAAACTGTACAAATTGCGAATAGTTTGCTTCGCTTGGCATTTCACAGCAAATTATAGCCAATAGCCATGTCAAAAGTTTCCAAGTTCTGATCAAAGTGCATTCCCGTTCCCTTTTCTGGCTCCCCCAAGCGCTTTCAATTGCTTTAGTTTCTGAGTTGGGTGGAATCAAGATTGAGAATTCCATAAATCCTCATATTTCAAACTTCGGCTAATTGCTTGTCCTGCCAAGCCTTTCAGCGAATACCTAATTTGTAATTTCTGTAGATCCACCCATAAACGCGGGCTGTATTTAGTTCAATTTGTAGTAAATTGTGTTATGAATGATGTGTCACTCCCATCCACTGCTTTGACTAAAATATAGTCATTTCTGGTTTTGACTCCGCATCCAAAGGCAGTCATGCAGTAAATTGTAGATCATTCAAGTTATTAACGAAAATGTCATTCCATCTTGTTTCCTAATGATGGATTCCATAAATCACCATGATTGTTCATTGTATAACGTTAATGGCTAGTACGGTACGGCCTTGGCATAAGTTTTCAGACCGATTTTCCACCATTTAATCGGATTGGAAGTGACAGGAGTCAACAGTTGGCAGTGGACACTTAACTGACACCCGTGACAACTTCACGTTCTCCCGAGTTATCTCCTCCCCGGGAATTCCATTTACTGTTCTGTGCCCAAATCTCTTCCGACCAAAATCCGCCTTGATTGACACATCGCATACGTGGAAACGTAGGAAATACACTGTTTCGCCGTTCCAGTCACTCAATTCCACAAGCACTCCACTTAAATTTCCCCCTGCCAACATCCCCCGTCGTCAAATCCTTTACTCTTTTGATTTTATTCTAAAAAGAAAGTAAAATTTTTGGGACAAATGGGCGTTGCCGCGCCGCGGGTTGAATTGAGTTCTTTGTTTGAGTCTCTTTAGAGGGCGGGGCGGTGACGTGGCGGTCTCTTAACAACTTTCGTTCTTTGTGGGTACTTCAGTTTGAAAAAAAGAACTTTGTATTCCAGAAATGTACACATCTCCCACTTTTGTCAAGTGGGAGAAGGAGGATTCTCCCTCAGGGGAATCGCTTGGCTTTGAGTTTGTCCCCAAGTGCAGTCAAACTGATGCACCGGACAGGAAGGAAGGGGATGTGGCGACAAAGAGTTGTAGTAGTAGCTAATGGGGGTAGGAGATCAAAGATCGTCCATGCAATGCCAAATCCGATCTCTCCGGTATTACCAATCTCGATCTCCCGGTTTTTAATTCTTCCATGCTAATTTTATGCTC